>JAWWEQ010025855.1:0-25827 GCA_035583055.1 Torymus tubicola | reverse complement strand
TACACGGGGCTAAAAAAACGGGCTTTCACTAAAGTGTACAGCGCACGAAATGAGATGTATATGTAGTGGCAAAAATGACGAGTGAGATATCGCTGCGTTTCGAGTGGCGCTTGAGTGTATTAGTTATATCTCATGCGAGAGAAGAACGTGTGTAATAGCTTTTAGAGTATTTAGTACAATGAGGTATTAACGATTGGCGGTGAAAAGATCGCGATTAGCTATATTCGGCTGTGAATTGCAATTTGAGTAAGCTTATTTGTTAATGGTTTTATGCTGTGATTATAATGGTTGCTTTATGTAGATGAAAGATTTTTTTTATTTATTTAAAAAGACTTTCTTTTTTTCATAAACGGTGTATATATATATCTATAGGACATTTTTGTTATTGAATAATTAATCTTTGTTGATTTATATTTTATAATTTTTAAGCTTTTAAATATTATTTGCTTGCAGTTATAAATGACCATAGATATTTGTACTTTACACGTAACATTGAAAAACGGATCCTGACTTAAGGGTCCTTACACCGCAGCTTACAATGGCAAAAATATCACGTTGATATATAGCTGCAATTAAACTACAACATCTAAACCCTGTGTAAGAAACGTATTCTTCGGAATCGCCAGTAAAAAGTTACAACTGAAAACAAAAATTTCTTCCATTAATTGAACCAATTAAATCGTAAAAAATCGTCTCCCAAGCCCACGACAGCCTATATAACACAATTCCGTACCAGGAACGACCTTAGCCAAAAAGAATATATATATATACCCATACGCCGCGTCTTAACAAAGATGTTGCCAAAGAAGCAAAAAAAACGCCAGTAGAGAGCGCGGGAAGTAAAAAATAACTGGCCCTCGCGTTCGTATTAATCCTGCGACCGGGAGACGCCCCGCGCAGCGCGTCAAGCATCTTCTCCTCCTCCTCTTCCACCATATATACACGCCCGCGTACACGCGTACAACTGCTTATTTGCCTAAATTAAGTAGACGAAACGTCTCTGTCCTCCCTCTCTTTCCTCGCGTTGTATAAAAGCGGATAAGACGGCCCCAATAAGACGAGAGAGAGAAAGAGAAAAGAAGCCTGAAAGCGAACAAGTAAGGCGAGCGTGCGCTACGGAAAGAAAGAGAGCCCGGGCCGTAAAGAAAGAGGGAACAAGCGCGCGCGCGCGTGCGAGTGTGTGGGAGTAGTAGGGATGAAAAGTTCGAAGAGCGCACGCGCACGCACGAGGCACGCGCGCTTATATATACCGACGATCGCACAATGGGGACCGGTGGGCCCCCCGGTGGGTCTCGCGAACACCGCAGACCCAGCCACCAGAGGGCCATAGCTTATCTCGATTCAAGATCTTTCTCTCTCTTCGAGAGACTCTCCTCGGGCCCTGTTAGCGGCCGTATCGCGGTGGGCCATCAGAGATCGGTTGGTACGATAACGGGCCTCTTTCATCGCCCTTGAGTATATGTGTATGCGAGAAAAAGAGAGAGAGAGAGAGAGAGAGAGAGAGAAGACGGAAGGAGGAGAAGAAGAAGAAGCGGAGGAGGATTACCGAGCAGCTGGTCGTGTGACCTCCTCTCTTGCTCTCGCCTCGGCTTTGCTCCTTCGAAACTCGCTCGAATTCGCGCGGAGAGACACTCCCACGACCGCGAGAGACATTATAACGTCTTCGTTGCCGACTGCTGTGTGCGCGCGCTGTATATATAGGTGTATTATTGGGATGAAAGCGTGTTTTGCGAATGGATATATATATGTATGTAGAGGATTTGCCTGGTATTTATGGATATAGTAGAGACGCGCAGCTGCGAAGGAGTAGGAGGTGCGGTTGGTTGGTCGTCCGGTGTGTCTCGACTACTATATATGTCGCCTGTAGTTCTGTAATTGGTTTTTGTTTTGTGGTCGAGGTGGCGAATGGAGGTGTGCTGTTGTTGTTTTTGATATTGGAGGAAAATGCCGGGGTTTATGTAGAGATATCGGGACGCGATCTTGTTTGCTTGGGGAACTGAATTTTGTATATAGGGTATATTGGAAGTGTCGCGGTTATTGTTGGAGGATGTTTGTGTTAGAATGATATTAGAGACTCTTATTTTTAATAGTATTTTAAAAATAGGATCTTTACAGAATTAAAGGATATTCATTTAGCTGTTAATCGAGTTTTAATGAAATTTTGACGTAAAAAATGTGTTATTAAAATCTATAGAAATTTATTGAAAAATATGTTAGTAAAGTGCTTTGAAAGATTAAATATATCGATATCTGACAAGTAAAAAAAAATCATAAAAAGTTACATTGAAATAACATGTTAAAGTCATGGCAGAATCAACCGAAAAATTGTTGAGATTAAAAAATATACGTAAGATGATCCCGATCTCAAATATACTTCATACATTTTTATTGTTTTCCATACCTCTGTCACATCATTAAATAAAATTTTATATTAATCCTTTGCAGTCAGTAAAAGACCTTTCTTAGTGACTTTTATAAGTAACTAATCCGACTATTTATTCATACTAAAATAATTCAATTATAATTAATTAACGGTATTAATCTAAGTGTTTATAAAAACCAAACCAACCATCGATCAATATACTTTCCGCCATACAAATCATTCGATTCCCTATATCGATATACCAAAACCGCTTAAAATACCAATACGAACCGGCGCCGCATCGATTTCTCCCCTGCGTATTTCTGCATATCTTTGAAAAACCCTCGTTCCTCACCTCCTTCCCTATACCTTTGCGATCGAATAATTCTGCATCAGGATTTAAGATAGACGCTTCGTTGAGGCCGAAACTCAAAGCTATCTATATTTATTTCCTTCGGATTGTCGTAAACCCATCAATGCACGCGCGCGCTTGCACTGCGCATTTTTATATACATTCCCGTGCTGTTTATACGTATATATACGCTTCGACCTTCCTATATACACGAGAAAAAGGTAGAAAGAGAGAGAGAGAGTGGAGTTCGTTCATCCCGTATACGTTCGATCTACCGCGATCGTCGAAGAGATTGTAATTCAAGATCGATCGACGTGTGTGCGCGCGCCGAGGGGGAGAAAAATCGCGATCCGACTGCGCGGATTTACCATATATACCGTCTTGCGCGCGTATAGCACAACAATCGACAGGCAAGAGCACCTGCGCAATTGGAATGTCGTGACGACGTATATATATATATGTATATATGGGAGTATGGGTATATACGTAAGTATATAGATCCGCTTGAATTGTGCGATGTAACGAAATTAATTGATCGTGTTAATCGATACTTTGCATTGTTGAGTGACAGTTGTATACACTGGCCATACTGGACGTAGGATCTAAACATTGACGAGGCAAATGTATTTTCCGATTGAAAGATGTGAATTGTTGTGACTGAAAAGAAAAACTCCTGGCGGTCGCTGCGGCTGTATGCTTGTAAAAATTAAAAATGTTGCTTACATTCTGTAATCAATAAAAACCTATACGCTATTCAACAAAAAAAAAATACTTATTCACATTCTGTAAACACCGCGCATGCAAATAACATTCAATTTAACATTGGAAATCAAAGCTATATAATTACCAGTTTATGTCCACACAGCATTACAAAGTCAATAATTCACTCCTTCTTTCCCAATGTAAAATACCACTCTATACGCATACCTATACTGGCTATTATATATCTATAACATAAATCGCGAAAACTTTCGCTATACGCCAATATACCTCTCTTTCTCTGACACACACACAGTTTCGCTACCTTTCTCAGTTCTCACATACACACATACACACTGTACCATAATCGATCAATTCAGCCCCTGAAAACATCGCCGGCGACGTCGCGTCGCTCATATTCCACCGTAATACGCCCTTAATAGCTCGTCATGATTACGTATTCGCGTTTAATCGCAAGTGGGCGACTATATTATACCACGAGAAAAAAAAATCCGCGCCTCGTTATCTCGTCGTCGTCGTCGTCGGTGTCTCCGCCTCTCTTACCCCTCGATAGCCGATCTCTCTCTTGCGGCGTATATATATATATATATAAGCATCTTATATACGTGCAGGTGCGCGTACTTGCGCGGTACTTTTACGCGACGTCATCGTCAAGATCAACGCTGTGATATTATACACATATATATATAGGTATATATGTATACAGCCACGCGAGCAGATCAATTTCACTTTTCTCGCCAGTATACATATATATAACGCGCGCGACAGACAACGAAAACTCATCGTCGAGACAATTAGAAGGAGAATTAATTACCCTATATATGTATATGTGTGTATATACGTACCGAGTTCACGTATACAGAGCCATCGTCGCGAGTCATCCACGTTAATTCACCGCTGGGGTACGAGCGAGATTCTCATATACCTATACACACAGGTGAATTTTACACGTATAATATGACACGACGACAGAGGTATAATACGCGCGCATCATTAACGAGCCGCTTATAATTACTGGGACCTCGCGTCGCAGCATCATGAGGATCTCTCATCGTCGCGTCGTCTTTGACATCACTACAGTACCTCGCATCCTCCTTTCATCTTCGCCGAAAACATTAATTTGCGACTGCGAGGCGAGAAAATTGAGCGCGCAGCTCGCGATGAGATGGTGCGACGACTGCTCGTTACGCGCGCTTCTCTTGTGTTAGTCGGTATATAAGATTATGACGATTGCACACGCTGAGCGAGCTGCTGCGAGGGATCGGTAATTACTATTCCTCTCAAATGATGATCCGTATATATATACACGCCGCGGCTATTCACAGATCCTGTGTAGGGTATAGATGTATTTTTTTTTTCTCGTGTAATACAATGCGCACGCGGGTTCCGGAGATGTATTATTACACTGTCATGGTGTGTATATATATATATATATATATACCAAAGATCCTGAAATGCTTTTTGTGTTTTCTTAACTAATGATACGGCCGCGTGCGACCAGTCGCGCAATTATGTCTCTGTGTAGTTGGAATAATAGAAGGCTGGGTTTTAGATCGGATCGATGCGATATATACGCTTGTCACGTTGTGTTTTACCGCTTTTTTAATTGAGACGTTTGCATTTATAGGCCTCTTTGTACGCGGATTATATTTCGAGTATTATTAATATTCACTGCCGATTGCTTAATATAATATCGATGCGGGTTATAAGATTTCTACGACTGGCGTCGCCTGCGTTCGCCGATTGATAAAAAGCATATATATATATATATGTTGCAAAGCTATTTAAATCACTTGTAATCCCATATTATATAGAGGCTGGTATAGCGCGTAATCGCGGGGAAAGGGGAGCGATTACCATCGAGTGGGTGACGTATATATATATATATATCGGAGAAAATTAGCGATCGCAGTACACGTATAGGCGCGGCAGCATATATATACGCGTGCGTAGCTATTAAACGTGACTACCGTTTCTACATTGCTTATGCATGCAAGTTATAATGCGTTCGTGTATAGGTATATATATACGTATATGTGATCATTACCTAGATCCAATTGCGCGTGCCTTAGGCGCATCGCAAACTTTGCACCTGTTGCGTAACGGCGCGTGTCGACTATACAGCAGCCACCGTGCGGTGTGGTACGAGCGTGGTTAGCTTTCGGGTATAAGTAGTTATATTAGAATGCTGCGGGCAGCGTGTGTTGGTATGGGTATGTCATGATGAAATCGAATTTTTTTTTTGTCGGGGTAGTTGGGTTTATCTTACGCGGACTATAATTTAATCGTGCGTTTGGCAAAATATATATGTATACATACTTGAAAGTTTGTGCATGCACAAACTGCAAGTGTATAATCAATGGTTCTATGCAAGAAAATAAATTTTTGGAGCTGGATTTGTGAGTGGTTTTTGTATTATAAAATCTCTGGTATAGAAATATTAAGGATGTTTTATATATAAATTAATAACAATTAAAATATGGTCAATTGTGGATTAACAATTAGTTAAAACCCCAATAATAACGTCAAACTTTTGGTGCTAGATCTGACTCAAATTTGCTTAAACTTTTTACCTAACTTTATGGTTATTATCAACTAAATAAAAAAACAATTAAGTGTTAAATGTAGTCTAGATTGCATTAGATTTTATTACAAATATAATTGTATCTCAATTAGATATGCTTATTCATTATTTTGTTTCAATAAAATCAGACAAGTAGAACCGAGAAGCGATTTTCAATTAGATGTAATCTAACCCATTCTAATTGTCTCGTGCAACAAACTATTCATATTCCTTATAAAAATATGAAATTCATGAAAACAGTTGAAATCAATTTCGTTTAAAACTAAACAACTTCTTACCTACAAAAACTATTTATTTTTTTAGCTTGATTATATAGTCAATGGAATAACTAATTAGACCAAAAAACTGGTTAATTTTTTAGCAGAAATGTTTTCAGATTTCTAAACATGTATGATTCATACAATTTATTTTTAACTTTGACGAACAATAATTATCATGAATTTGATCTATAGAAATTAAAAACTCTTGGTTTTTAAGGTTATTGAGCATTCATACATTTGTTCCAAATACAAAATAACCCAATTCTTTTGAACAATAATTTTTAATTTACCAGCCAACATATGATAAATTGACAAACATTTATTAATATAAAAGTTTTAAAATTTTTCACACTCCAAATAAATAACATCCTTCGCTATATATAAATAGTTTTACACGCGACCGCATTCTAGAATGCAAGAATATCTCCCAGATATCTTTTAATCTGAAACATTTAAAAGAGCATTTATGACGTCTCACATGTCACGAGCGATGATGAATACGCTAGCATCTCCATCCACCCGTTTATTTTTTCCTTCGCATTCCACCCTATATACCAAAAAAGATATAGAGAGAGAGAGAAAAAAAAGAACTAAATCCCTGACATCTCAAATGTCACGGACGGTCCGATTCGAGCAGCTGTGCGTGCATCGATTTTTTTTTCACTCTCTCTCTCTTTCTCTCAACACATCGCATCAGTGCCAAAAATCCGTGAAAAACCGCGCGCGCAACCCTTATGAGTCACGCAGTGTAGCAGATCACCTGCGGTAGGTATATACACTCAGTGTATACATATAACCCAGTGTATTTTCGTGAACGCACTGACCATTGTCCGAGCGTGACCATAGACAATAAGATGCTCGACAATAGCGCACCTTGCATCACACCCTTGAAATCCCTCTTTTCTCGTCCCTTAACGCGCTCGCGTCTCTTCGCATTGTTCATCCCATTCTTCAAGCACAAAGGTAGAACAGATATAGACGCGAGTGCGAGGATCGAACTAGCGCCGTCCGAGAAATGATCGGGAAAAAGTAAAACGCGCGAGTGATGGACCCCCGTGAAAAGCTTGCATTTTTTCTCTCTCTCTCACTGTCTTTTGTGCTGTCATTGTCTCGCCATAAAGGGAGAAGAAAAAAAAAGCAGGTGAACCGCCCAAGTGATGCACGTGTGTGTGTGTATATATGGTCAAGGGAGAGAGAGAGAGTTTCTTTCGCGTCCACGCCCACCTGAGGACAGGGTAGAACAGCGCCTTGGTTTTAGAGAGATGTTTATCGATGTCGTTTTTGAAATATCACGGATAATATTGTCGACGTGTTCGGTTATATAGGTGCGCGCACCGGTTCACCATTCCCACGTTGATTTTCCACTCTCGCCAGGAGAGATCAGAGTGGTAGTAGCTGCTGGAGTTGCTACCCCTTATGATTTTCGATCGAAGATATATTGTGTATGTATATATATGTGTGGATGAGTAAAAGTCGTATATAGGAGGGATGAAGGCGATAGCCATCGGGGAGGTACTCTCATGGACGATGTTTGACTTTGGTTTTATGCAAATGAGACTGATGATGGATTTCTGATTTGTGGGGCCTGTTTTTAAATCATTTTGAATTTATATGGGTTCATAAATTTGACTATATATATTTTTATATTTCTTTGCTGACTTTGTGGTTGAAATATAATCGAATAATAAATGAGGTTTTAAAAAATGGCTTTTATTTGTTATAATTAAATTAATGAAAAATTAAAAACAATTGGTTTTAATAGAAAGATAGTAAAGAGGCGATTCTTATGTTACATTTTATATAATCAACGTAATCCTAAACTCAAATATTTTGTAACAAAGATTTCCTTACTTTTTCATCATTTTTTAAAAAAATTAATAAAGTTCAATTAAGTTTAACATATTTGCAGACACCTCGCAAATTGAAAATTAAATTCATTCTAAGAACCATAATGACTCTAAATTGCCATCCGCACCTGCGTTATATAATTTTAATTCGACGTATAACGAACGCACATACACAAGAACCGCTCTATACTTTGGCATTTGTCGAACCTCACCCCACGACACGTGCACATATAACACGTGTCCCCTTGTCTCTCTCTCTCTACGCTCTCATAAAAAGCTTCTCGCCTGCATATATACCTTGAGCACGCGCAATTATTGCCCTAAGGCTAAGAATCCGACGAATTTTCGCCGGCTGCTCGGTCTCTCCTTTCTCTAAAAAGAAAACCGCCAACCTAATCCGGTTCGATCGCTGTGTACATACACACGTATATATACATACACATACACAGCTCTATATATTATACTTGCAGGCATCAGCAGGTACACGAGACTTTCGCATATATGCGACCGCGACGATCCTGGCTGAAATACGCTTACAAGAGGAGCAGCAGCATTGCAGGGACCGCGTAATCTGCTGGGTAATAGGGCCGGCTGCTGCTGTGTATAGGCAAAAACGAAACAGGCCCGAAAGAGGTGGCCAATAATTATCCGCCTAAGCGCGGGCGCGACGATTACGCGTTCACGTTGCATGTATAGAGAGAGAGAGAGATGTGTATAGTGTATATACGGGAGCGATTTCACGCGCCATTATTTTTCGCTATATACGACGGCTCCGTTTCTTCTTCATGCTTAGAGTAAAGGAAAGGGGAGAGAGAGAGAAGCAGGTGTCGGCGAAGAGGAGACGCGTGCTTTTAAAAAGGGTTTAGGCGCGTGCGTGTGCCGCGAGCCAAGGTAATGATAGTACTTCAACGACCCGATAAAGTGTGCCAAATATCTCGGGCGTGTTAAAAAAGTGCGTTTCGATTAACGAGACGAGCTGCGCACGCGTGCCTGCGCAGACATGGGATTTCTTGTGTTTTTTTTTCTTTTTTTTTGGTTGGAGATGGGAGGGGGGGGGGCTACTATATATCCCACTATACCTTTCGGTCTATAATGCCGGCTTTTTTTTATATATAGAGCAACTGATGAGAAATTGCATTTTTTTTAAAGAGGGGCTTAGAACGAAGCTGTTTTGCTGCACGCATATATATATATATATATATATATATATATATTCCTTACGAAAAGGGCAATCAAGCCGCTGTAACGAGATAATTTTTTTTCTAAACAAGGAAAGTGCAATTTATTTTCAAGAAGGTAAGGTAAAAGTGTTGGTCTGATTGGAGTTTAGTAGGGTTTTTTTTCTAGACGTATGGTAAGCTTGGCTTGAAAATATTTATTTATAAAGTATATTTGGAATTGAGAAAGTAATGTTCAAAAGTTATATTTTGATAACACGAAAAAGTATTACAATAATTGTATGCAATATATGAAGAAGAAAAAATATAGAGCACGCTTACAATTGAAATATTTTCAGAAACCTTTATATTGAACGTAAGAAAAGAGTATAAATATAGCTGTATAAATATAGCTTCAATGGGGGGAAACCAATATTGGCAATACCCAGTTTAAAACAGTTTAATAAAATCGCATTCGCGCCGTTCTCGTATACGCTGCTTGATAACTCAGAGCTGGCTTTTGCCATATTCAACGCATATTGATTTTCGATACTGCTTAAACGCACTCGAGGCGAAAATTACAAGTATTATTGCAGCTGAAAACTGCCGCAATAACGAGCGTTGCGCGCGCGCGCGATTCGAACCGTACATTTTGCACGAGCACAAAAATCATCAGGCGTGAAATTGCGTATTAAGCCAATGCACACGCACGGATTTAAAAATCAATTTGTCGGACATAGAATATCGCGATTGCGCACACGCGTCTGTGTATATTATCAAATCGTCAGAGAAAAAAAAGCACCAACTATATTTGGTGGGGAAAAACAAAAAAAATTATCACGCGGGTATAAAGCACGCATTGAGTTTTACGGCTTTAATTCGCAGTTGTCGGTATATATATATAACGCGCGACTTTGCGAGAGGCGAGAACGCGCTAAAGGCAAAGTGCGCAATTAGAGCTCGTTTAAGGGCGTTTAGCGGCTCGCTTATCGTCGCCATTACTGTTATTACCGACTTATTATACCGGCGTGCCGAAATATCGGCGCATGTGCGAGAGAAGAGCAAGTACCTGACAGAAATATCGAGCGTGCGCCTGGCTGCTGCTGCTGCTGCTGCTGATCTTCACACCCTTTGGGTCTGGTAATGACGCGAATTATCGCCCGAAAGTGCAGCCCTTTTGCAATGTTAATGAAAAAGGCAAATTGGCGAGGTAGTAAAAGAGCATATATGATGCACTTGTTGCTTATACTTGTGCTGGCTTTATTTTAGCGATTATTTGTTTTTAATGTGCTGGAAAAAATCGCTGATTTTTCAGAATTTCATGAATAAAAAATTTATCATATAGCGGGGTGATTACGATAAGATGTACCAATAAAATTTTATGGGAAATGCTGAAGCAATAAAATTAGTTGGTAAAAATCGCATTTTAAAAGGTGCGTTTGCATAATTCAAAGGTTTTCGAGTATTATATATTTCAAGGCTGCATAATATTCTTGGCGTTTAAACTTAATACTCTAGTTATTCATTTGAAAATAAATATGCTTTTCATCTATAAAAAAAGAAGAGTAATAATCACATTTACAGTACAAAATCGGAATAAAATTTGTCAGTGAAGATTGCTCATAATAGAAATTTCTAATCTCATTCCTTCATTAAGGGTCCATGCGGAGAAACTATATTCTCTTACTCTCTTGAGAATACTCTTATCTTTACGGTTATATACTACCGTCACTGATCGACTTTCAAATTAAAATACAGCATCTATTTTTATGAAACCAAGTGTTCATTATTAATTTTCTGACATATTCTTTTAGACATCTTATATTTCTTGCTAAATTCATTAACCTTAATTATAAGAAACCCACGACATGCTAAATTCCAACTCGGTATAATTTTTCGTAATTTTTTTCATTACACCAAAACTGTTTTTAAATATCACTCACCTCCATACCATCCTATTACAGAAAACATCACTAAGAAATAAGAAAATTCAAGCAACTAAATTTAATTTTAAATCTGACGATTCCATATACGCGGTAACAATTCCCCGCACACTTTCAATACTAGCAGAACCTCGCGGAGGCACATTATACTCGAACAAGCGTGTATATATATATATAGCAACAGCAGCAGACCGCGCGTACAACGTCGATTAAAGCCGATTAAAGGTAAATTATATGTCGTTAGTGGAGAGCTGCTCGTAGCACGGAGCTTCGTTAGCTGGGGGTATATCGCGCCGCAAAGTAGGTGCACTCGCGCGCTCGGCAGCTGCTATACACCTTCCGCGAGATCTACACCATGGGTAGTAGTATATATATATACACGGATATATTTTCATTCGCAGAAACCACTTTCACGCAGATCTCGACGAAGGTTTGCGTCGCGCGTTAATTATAAGATTCCGTGTTTATTATACGTACGCGAAATTTGTCGAATGGTCGGTGAAAAATTTTAACTCTTGTCGGAGGTTTTGAGAAATGTTGATGAGATATACTGCGGTTATTAACATGTCAACGGAATATAATTCTCACAACGACGATGGTATTCCATTTAAATGATTTTATAAATTACAACGACTGATTTTTATATACCTTTTTGCACGATTACAACGAGCAGTTTAAAGATAAATAGTAAAATTGAAAAATTAATTTCACCTTCGCTTCACTCGGCTTTTATGGATGTAAAACTATTTTTAGACCCTATATATACCAGCGCATTTAATTACATAGCTATAAAATCCTCAAAGTGGTATATACAATCAGCGCGACAAATTAATGTCTCTCGAATTATCGATACTCAATTATTTTATTGACCCAATAAAAATCTCCCTCTTATACCAGGCGCGCGCACGTGCGCGTCATATAAAAATATCCATTTCGCACGCTCGAACCTGCAATTGTCCTCTCTCGTAAAAGTAAAAGAGACACCTTTCGCACTCTTGCTTCGGGCTCGTATTAAGCGGCTGTTATCTTCACGATAACTCGTTCTTATATATATATACACGCGTGTGCGTGTGTGTCCTCATGATCGTTTTCGCACGCATCGATTTGTGGATAATTTACAGGGCGCGAGCGAGGAGTTTATGTGTTGCAGGTGTCGGGAAATTTATTCCCATTGAAGTTGGGATACGGCAGTGCGGGCAGCAGGCAGTGGTAACGTACTTTTTCTCGAAAAGACCGCGTGCCGACGACTGGCATCTTAATCGACGCTAATGAACGTCTCTCAGGCGTACGTGACTTGAGAGCAAGTTCATTTGCACGTGTATATGCTCTCTCTCTCTTGTATATGTATATGTGTGCGATGTATATATATGGGTATATACTTCGAGTCCTTTAACCCAAGAGTATATACGATGCGACGGTTTAGAAAGTCGGCCAGTATTCCCATGAAGATGCGCGAAGTATTCGCACTTTCGATCGAAGATAAATTGCCGTTTCATTGAAGTATGCGTATACGCGCGTGTATTCGAAGTTATAATTTTCCGGTATGCGCGAGGTATAAGAAAAAAGTGCTGCGTATATACGTACGGTAACCTTCGGAAATTCGCGCAACAGTCGTTCTCCGATGATGATGGTTTGAGTTGTAATTATCTGTTCCCATGCTTATGTGTCGAAGAGAGAGAGAGAGAGAGAGAGAGAGACACTCGGACGTAACTTTATGTTGTTTCATCGGTCATAACAAGCACGCAGGCGCGTGAACTTGCAGCTTCGTACTTATACATACATATACGCACGTGCCGCGTCTCTCTCTCTCTCTCGATTAATCTTCCTTTCACCCATGGCCGACAATAATTTTTTCACTTCCCACGGACGGACACCTGTTAACGAGCTCCCGATGAATCGTGCGTGCGTTGCGCGTGGCGTTGCCAACAGAGTTCACTGTGAGGTCGCGAGCCCTTTCTTCATGCGTCAGTAAGAGAGAGAAGAGAAGAGGTCTTCATTAAACGAGTGCTGCTAACTCGATGCGGATGCTTTTGGAATGCTTACACAGGTGGTATAACGTCGTTCTGCAAACAGACTTGAGTGAAATGAAAAATATAATCTCAGGTGGGTGTTAAAAGTTAAGATTATTTATATTCATGTTGTAATGGTTTTATAAAAGATATTTTAGTTATTTTTAAGGATAAACTTTCATCTTTTTTTCATCTATCAAATGTTGGATATTCTTCCATATTTTAGAACATTTCTAATGTAAACAGCCAGTTATAATTTTTATAAAATATTTTGGACTGCCACCAATTTATGTATTAATTCACACTTTTTAATCATTTTAAGTCAGATTTTGCGAAGCTATATTCGATATATTATTGGTATTTGTATAGTAATAGACAATATTTCTAATCTTAGTTTCTTTTAAAATTTTGTTTTTGTTTTAGCTTTCGTTAAATATAATAGTTCATTTGATTCTTTATATTCATATCCCAATATGAGGCTTATAATTTGCTAATTGTTTTTGTATTTTATTTATTTATTTTTTTCGCTATTTTCTCTATACTTCTATATTTTTTTAATATTTAGATAAACGTTGCTCCAAATTCTTTACAATACATTTAAATTTTCCAAGAGCCTCAAGGTTAAGTGGTTGATTAGTACATTCTTCAGTCTTCCAATACTGAATAGATTCTTTTTTTTTCATACAACAAAACCCTTACGCACAATTAACCACATACTCTACCACAGCTTTAACAAACCTGTATACATCTCTCCACCTAACAAAATCCCTTCCCAGAACGAAAACGAATTTCCCTACCGACCACATAAAATCTCCATCCAATTTCCAGCTCTTACCCTGTGTCCGCCGTACAAAGCGAAATCGCACTTCATAATCTCATTCTTCTCCTCGCGTTTATCTCCTTCTCTTGCACTCATCGAAACACTCTGTAGCATATCGAGTTACACGCGAACTTCCTCTACACACGCATCTCTCTCTCTCTCTCTCTTAGCATTCTTCATCCACTCAAACTGTGGAGCGATGTGCCAAAGGCATGCAAATGACGCCTGCAAGCTCATTCATTCCTGACCGCACCTTCATTTTTACCTCGCACCCATTGTTATGTAGCATATATACATATATACTATATATATATGCAATGACAAAGGGAAGGCGCGAGAGAGGAAAGTTGGCACGCGCGTCTTCGAAGGACAATGCGGCAGCAGCAGCAGCAGCAGCAGTACGATTCTGAATAGGACCTGCTAGTCCTGTGCGAGCCTTTATCCCTCTGCCCGTGTCGACCTATTGTCGAGGGCACCAACGAGGTCGTTAGCTCCTCTATTCTTTTCCCTTTGCCTTAGCTCACCTCTCGCTTGTATATGTATATATATACACACACACAAATGTTCGTTCACTGCGAATTCTTGATATATATTTCGGAACCAGCGTATATAGCGGTCTGTGTATATATATATATATGGGTGCAAGGTGCAGAGGCTTTGTTTTTCGTGGAAGGATCCGAGACCGTGCGGGGGCTATATATAGGGGGTCATTGAAAAATCGTCTTCGCGTCAGCGCGTGCAAAAAGTGCGAGGAGTAGTGGGAGACAAAGGCGCGGTCAAAAGACAAAAGCACGAGTCGAGACGAATCTCTCACGGGAGCGCGCGCGGTTGAGGTTGGTATGTGTGTATCGAGAGTTGAGACAGTGGCTAAAATGTGCGGTGTGGGTGCAGGTAAAGTGTGTTAGTTGTCTCGTCATTGTGTCTTGGCTTTTCACTTTTTCATGCGTCTATTATCGCACCGGAGATATATATCTGACGTGGTATAAGGCTCATGAAGTATTCCGTAAACGTCGTCGTCGGTAGTCGCTTTGAGCGACAGAGAAGTTCGTGTAATTAGCTGTGTTAGGAGGGGTGATTAAGAGTTTGGGGTCGTTGGTATATATCTGATGGTGGAAACGTGACTTTCTTTGCGATGGACGTATAGATGTAAATTTTAAGGTTGTTTTTAAATAAAAATAAGGTTAGTATGTCCTTGTTGAAAATATTAACCGTTTTTTTATAACTACATTTTTAGATTAAACGGACCGAGAAGCTTTATATACAAAATATACATAAAGGTGTACACATGATGATAATTAAAATTTCATAAAGACGATAAAATGCATAAAAATCTATCAATACTGAAAAATAAGCGAGAGCAATGCAGAATTTACACGATTAAAAATTTTTGTGAAAAATATGAATCCAGTGTAAATGAAGTTGAAGAATAATTGAAAGATTTACAAATATTTGTGTATAAAATTTCAATTTACTTTAATTTTGTCTAATATTTTCAAACTATACAAACTTGTCTAAAACGGTGATTATAGAAAAACTCTGTGTACAGTTTATTTACACAAATATTTTTGTAAATTTGGGATAAAATTTTTAAGAGTATGCCTAGAGCAATATAGATTACGAAATTGTGCCCTAACATTTTTGCCACTTGAATAAACCTTTGGTAATACTTACCCTTGAAAATTTCCAGAACTAAACAATCTATTTTAAAATATGAAGAGTATTTATAAAATTTTCTGAATTTTCCAGTATAAATTCATCTACAAAATCAATCGAAAAACATTAGTATAACGGAAAAAGCTAAACCAAATTACCGATAACAACTGCTGCGCTCTTATTCGTTAAATACCGCCACAAACGAGACCCAACCCAGCCCACATCATCATCCTACCTCCTCCGCCTAGCACTCGCACCCTATATACCGTCGGTGCACCTTCCGTGCGAAAATCTCACTCGCACCTTCGAAACCTCCACCTCCCATCCCATAGCACCTCTCATACACACACTCTCGCACATGCACCAGGGGCGTGCGTTCTTCACCATAGCTCATCAACGATGCGGTCTTGCTTTCTCTCTCTCTCTTTCTTTCACACATACACACACGTACCCTGATTTATGAAACAACGAACGCACGAGGACGCTTATAACCGCCTTATACTTTGTTCTTCCTCGCGCGATCAAGGTGTGAGCTCACGGTAAGTAGGCAGTCCAGAGCTAATGGACGCGCTAACCGCTGCGCCGCGCGTGCACCGCCGTCAAGTGAACTGGTATAATACGTGCGTATATATACATGTAGCGCATCATGCGTTTAGACCGACCGAGCTCTCGTATAGTAATTTTCACGTTGTTATATACTACACACATTCGCGCGTGTGTGTGTAGATATATACACAGCCTGTGCAAACGTGCGAATGATAGGTGTCGGAGGAGATGAACACGCATGTGAACAAGCAAAAGGGATGGAGGTGCAAATTCGACGAGCGTTTTGTGTATGCGTATATTATTATTACATATATAGTGTGCGTGGCGATAGGTGCTGTAACTATATATATAAACGCATGGGGTTATATATAGGTATAACGCACGTGTGCGAGTGCGGAGAACAGGTAAATCGTTAGACGCACGTGCGCGATGATGGTGTCGATTTCAGGGAAGGACCGACCGCGAGAGAAGGGGAAAAGAGCAAGTTTTGGGAGAAATCTGCGGGAGGTATATGGTTAAGGGTCGATCTATTGGAGCCTTCGTAATTCGACGCGGTTTGGTTGTCGTTTCGGGATATATATATATGATTGCGAAATCGCTGTAGCTACGTGTGTGACTGTATTTGTAGGGTCGCGGTTGGCTTGTAGACGATCATCCGATTTCGCGGTGGCGTGTAGTGGTAGGGATTGAGGATTTATATGTTCCAGGTATAATAGAAAGAGGGCTGCAGGTGTGTGCCGCAGATAGCGAGTTTTCTGGGTAATTTGTAGAACGGTGTGATTGCGACACTTTAGTTTTCATGGTTAGTTAAAGTATAATCGTTTCTTTTCGTTTATATGCAGATTCAGAAAGTGCGAATATATACATTATATTTATTTATATTTTTTGCAGCTATTTCTTATATGTCGGACTTTTAACTCTATTTTATTTCAAAATGATTTATATTTCGCAAAAACCACAAAAGAACTAAGGGCATCCCCGCACGTCAGATTTTGCGCGCTATTATACAACCCAACCCTTCCCGTATTTTGCGCTTTCGAGCATTTCGCCGGGGTTATATGAGCGTCAATTATTCGCCATTATATATATCACCGCATTGCAAACGGCGTGCACGTACAATTTCTTTGCGCTTTCACGCTGCTTCATATTGCTCCTATGACCCTTTATACTACCCTTCCCGCTAACTTTTTCTAGCCTCTGCGTAATTGCCCGGTAATAGTCATATAAGTGTTTTCGCGGAATCCGTATACGTATATAACACACTACTACTACTTTAACGGCAAACGAGCGCGCACGCGAGATGCTTTTTGATCTTGCGCGTATATATATATAGATATATATATACACGTGTGCGCTAACGTCTAAATTATATATTTAGCCGTAAAGTCATTTGGAAGAGCCGTCGAATCGGTTAGTGCGTTATATATATATATTGCATGCTGTGAGTTGGGGGTATAAAAGTGGATCAGTAAGTGTCGGTTGCACACGTATATATATATAGCCGTGCGCTTTTCTTTTGCCATATACATATACCATGCGCTATACACTCGTGCATGAACACGCGGTGGCCTCCATTTCGTTTTTCGCGCTCGTGCTCGAGTGCCAGCGTATACTTGCGCTTAAATGCGCTTGAAAGGGAACGTGAGAGTGGCGGAATGGGCGCATGCACTACCTTTTAGCAGTCTGGTGGGTGGATTCGGCGTTTATGGGTTTTCTTCAGAGTTAAGACTGCTTTCAGCTTTTTTTTTTTCTTTTGCGAAATATTTTATATATAAGATCTTTTGGTATTGTCTGAGAAATTTCAAATATATAAGATTAATTTTTGTTTTACTTATATACAAAAGGTTTTAGTTCACCATTTCTCTACGACTCTTAAAACGTACAATTGCAAGCTATATACCTTTCGCTAAATGCCTGTAAAAAAAAAAACCTGTCGGATAATTACCCCTCTCAAAAAAACCTCAAAAACCATCTTTCACCCAAGCGTTATACACCACGGTGGGTGTAACCGCAGTCTCTTAAAAACATCCTCTCAGTTAGTCTCTCTCTCTTCTCCACTCAAGAAAAAACTGCGCAACCTTCCAGGCAAAGTGGCGAGTATTAAACGCATTGTAAAGTCAGTTCTCTCTCTCTCTCTCGCGTGCGTGCGTGCGTGATCGATGGCTACGCGCGGCGTTTATTTAAAACTTTCCCGCCGCGTGCGCGTGCCTATATACGCTTGCGCGGAAGTGCATATAGCCAAGGGACAAGGGAGTCATGCTGTGGAGTAAGAGAGAGAGAGAGAGAGATTCTCCGCAGGGCAGCGAGTTGCTTTAAGTACGGGTGTTAGGGATATGTGCGAGGCATAAATTGCGCAACGTTGCCGCCAACGCCGACGACGATGCTATGGTACGGAGCGTATATATAACGATGCGAAATTTTCATGTATTATATACGTACGTGTGTGTGTGTATGTGTATATAGTAGTAGATATGTAAAAGGAAGGAGAAGTGGTTGGTGGCGGTATGTTGCGTGTATATATACGATGCGAGGTATTTACAGTTGCTGCTGAGCTTGCGTGCGTAGAGATGGTGAGCGGTTTGTTGTCAGGGTAGTATGTATATAGGTATATAAATAATTTCAGTTTTTGGAGAAAAAGTTTGTTCTGATAAACATATATAGGTGTGGCATTATCGGGTAAACGAACGGGGTATGTGGAAATTAATGGTTCTTTTCTTATAAAAACATAAGGATATCTTGGTACACTGGTTAGTAATGTTTAAAATAAAATCGATTCATTGCTAGAAATTATATTAATCGTACACTATATATACATTATATTTTATAAAACTTGTATCTTTATAAACTAATAAAAACTATATAAAATCAAAGCACAAGCATGTTCTGCGTCCAGAACACCGTTTATCATCCCGCTAACACCACCTAACAATCATCGCTTTACATCCCGGCACACTGTTTACACGTTAGCGCGTTAATTCGCGTGAAAAATGCCCTTATCAACGATCAACTCTCTTTAAAAAAAAAAAACAACCATCTCGATTTTTTTCTTACGTCACGGTTCGTTCTCGACACAGATATATCTACACACAACAACTCGGCGCGCACGATAGAAAGAAAGAGAGAGAGAGAGAGAGAGGTAGAGAAAAAGGGTGATCGCCGTATACGGCCTCGCTGTGTAATTTCCGAGCCTGCTTCGGTCGCGTGGCGCGCACGACGCACGAAACCGGAGCCACGCGCGTGATTTCTTTCCTTCTCTTTCCTTATATACGTATATATATACATACACGCAGTCTCTTGGATATTTCTACGATTCTCTCTCTTCTATATATACATTTTTCCCATAGCGATTCCCTTTCTCACTCGGCTTCGTAAATTAGAGCTATACGCTCGAGGAGTCCGAAATTATTTATCTCTCTCTCTCGTTTTCTTTCAGCTTCGGGGGGGGGGGGGGGAGAAGAAGGTGATTACTCTCTGCCCGGTCATTGTGCCTTAGAGTCTCGGTCGCGTGCGATAGTCACGCTATTATACGCACGTTGCTAATTTTCTAAATCGATGGAGAACAGCTGCATCGTCGTCGACGACGAGCGCAGCTAGAAGGAGGAATTTGAATGGATGCAGTGCAAAATATACGAACGAAGAGGACGGATTCGATGCCGCGAGGCGCATTCTTGAGATTTTTTTATTCTTTTTTTTTTCTTTCTTGGTTCTCCTGTATATTGGTACGTGTATAGATTATTATAATGTATATACACGCGTGTATGTGGCAGGTTAGTTGCATGGTACGCGCGTGGTTGATTGAATTTTTAGGAATGACGATCATACAGTGAAAGGGACTCTGGGCCATAATGCGGCTTGAATACAGTTTTATATTCATATCTCAATTGGGGAGAATGTTTTGAGAAGAGAGAGAGAGAGAGAAAGAGTAAAGGGCTTTGATTAGAATTCTTTGTTAGTGATTGACGGGAAAATTGTTTTTGAATTATCAGCTGTAGCCCTGAAGGAATTTCGCCATGGGACGCTATATCGAATGTTTGTAAACATCAATTCACGGCGAGCCTTGCTTTTCTGGATGATGATGAATGAGAAATTATATATAGTAATCGGCAGGAAATTTTTTTAGTATAACCAATTTATCATTTGAAATAAGAAAACTATGTTCGAAGCTATAAAAAAGATATCCAAAAATAGGTTATGGCAACTCTATCCTTTATATCCTTTATATAAAAATCCTATTCGAGAACTATCGTTTTATCAAATATGTAAGCAATCGAATATCGAATTTTCGATAAAAAAAAATAATAAAAGACGAATAGAGCGCGCGTAACGCGCCATCGAACGCTAGTTCTATATGAAACGAAGAGAATAAGCTGTGTCTCACGAAAAACGTTCGATTGGTTCAAAAGTTATAGCCGGTATGCACACACACACATATACATACAGACACGAAATTTTTTTTGCTCAAAAACCTTAAAAATATTGGTACCAAAAGTCTGAAAACATATTTTGTTTCAAAAATATTTTTCACCATTACAAAGCTTCCACTTTGAGAAAACAAAAATTCACATCTGCCATAAAAAAAAAACAAAATTTGCTCCGCAAATACAACAAACTATCAACACACACACACAATAACCGTCAGTCCAAAAATATCCCACGACCACAAACGTAACAATTTACCGGTTCGAAACGAGAAATCACCCGACGTGCGAATAACTAAAGCTCATGTTCATTCCTCGTCCTCGTATATATATCTCATTTCCGATCTACATTCAGACGCACTGCACTTTTGTATCCCCCAACCACTTCGGACGGCTACGTTGACGTGAATATTAATAGCGTTAAAACCGTATCAAACTGCAGCAAAGACCAAAAAGTGTGTCTTTATAGAGTTACATATAAGAATTAAGCCGGTTCCACTGCACGACTGACTGTCTTTCAACGACGGGATATATATACATATATATACCACACGCGGTCTATACCGCTGTCTCACTCGTTCGGTTCATCAAGAGCGTATATATATATATATACACAGATATAGTATACCTTTTGCGGAGTACTTCACGGTATCTGGCCACACGTCCGCGGCGAGCCGCGGATATGGGAAGAGACAGCTTTTAATTAAAAGATTTACGATTTGTCCCTTTTCGTGCGACTGTACAGTATGCACTGGTGTATATATATACGTGATCGTCGTATAGCAGTTGAGAGAATGCGGTTTGGTCGTTTTCGTACGGTGCACAGGTATGGACTCAATTTGCGAGCCATCAAGGGTTTGTCAAAAATTGGTTATCTGGTATATATATATATATATACATGATGGCCGCTCGGGTTTATTTGTAGAAGCGATATATCGTATCACTGTTGTCACAAGCAATTTGTTGGTATTTTCATGTATATACGAGTGACTTGTAGATACGATTATAGTACACTAGCGTTCGATGGCGCCTAGTGTTATTTTTTTTATCGAAAATTCGATATTCGATTGCTTACATATTCGATAAAACGATAGTTCTCGAATAGAATTTTCACATAAAGGATCTTTTATTGTAATGTTTATAAAGTTCATTGTCTTCGATTAATTCTTTTTTTTAAATATAGAATTCTAAACGTGGAATGTAAAATTATACTATTTTAAAATTCTTTACCTCAATAATTTCACTCTTATTTACTCGTTTTTTTTTTAAAGACATTAAATAATGGATTTCCGATAATTAAAAACACTGCTTCTACATCGTACAAATCTTCCTCGAATACAATACATAATATACCCCATATCGGGAAAAATAGTGTATAAATCCAAACGAAGAAAAAAACCAAAACTCTCTGCAAACGTTTCTTCTTCCTGACATCATGCGTGCCGCACGTATATAACTCGAGCTGACCAAGTGGAAATCGACGAGGAAGAAACCTCGACGACATCGAGCCATCGTCACTCTATGGCGAATCTTTAATTCATCTCGTATATATATACGTATATATATGTATACACGAGCGATCGAAGCTCACTTGTACGCGTGGCGCACGTCAAATCGAAGATAAGAATCTTCCGCGTGAGCATTCGTGCGGCGCGCGGTATCTTTTTTTGTTATACGCGTGCTAATTCCACAGACGCGGCGGTCATGTGCGACGTGCAAGAAGTCGTCATGGAAATCAAGACGATCAGCGTCGCAGAAGTTTCCCAGAATATGAATTTGTTTTCGTTTTAGGTAGGAGAGCGACTGTTTTTGAAATGCGAAGTGGTAGGGGATTTTGTACGAAAGGTGAACGACGGAGTGAAAGTTGGAGGGTCGAATGATTGGGTAATTGGGTATTATTTTACATTATTTGTAATGTTCACAAAAATATGGTCGGAGACAAAGGCACCGAATCTTTGTGAATTTTTGTCCTCTATAAATGTGATGCTATAAGATTAGTGTTGGTTCACCATGTCTGAATTTCAGAACACCTATGTAGGTATGCAAGAGAAATATCTATCCCTTCAGAGCGGGGATAATAAGACTTATTTATTGTAAAAAAGAGAATAAAATAGAGTACAGTATAAGTTACAGGATTATCCATCACACTTGTGGTTACCGACGCAACTGAATTTCGGAGGGCGGCTTTTACGTTCGCCTTCCCGAAAGTCCACCGTTATAAGCTTCATCTCAAAATTCGCAGATATCGCGCCTCATTCCGATCTTCCTTTTCTATGTGCCAGTGCTATGAAAAAATAGTAGCTGGAAAATTATTTGATATCCATATATATCCTTTTCCACTATTATTGTGTCTCAATTTCTTAATTAATTCTGAATCAAATCACTTTATTGTATAGTAACAATCAAATTATCTTTTAAACCAGCACACTACCAATTCAATTCAATCAATTAATTTCTTTACTCTCTATTCATCATCCCATTTTACAACGCATTCCCAATCCGCCTCCTCATTCACCAGTTTACAACGTAAATCTCCTCGTTCCGTCTACATAAACACGCACAAACTCCTTATACCCGCGTAATCGGTCCAATCTCGTTACCATCCACTATATACTAAACAAAACGCGAGTAACCTATACGCCTCGCTCGTCTACTCCCGCAATCACGATATACCTCATCCCTACACATATATATTCACTACGATTTCTCGCTTTTATATATATATACCAACGAGTCGTAAACGCGCCTAAACGAACCGTGCACGAGTTTTACGACGTTCTCTCCGCGCGCGCACACGCGAGCGTATATATAAGAAACCTCACGTGTGCATCATGCTCTGTGTGTGTGTATTGTAATTGCGCGCAATAAACGCGCACGCGTGCACACACGCGGGGCCTGTTTTTCGGGCCTCATGGCTTTGCATTTCATGAATGCGACAATGGGAGCACGCGCGTGTGCGTATATTATGGCGTGTGTGTATGTGTGTACGTTTGGGCCTCTATATACCACGTGATGCCTCGCTTTGCATGCAAAAGACAACAACGCGGTTGCTGCTGCTGCGCCCCTTACCTTCGAGGGTCTCCCTCTTTTTTTTTTATTGTTGTTCGGCTCGTGTCATTAAAGACGTTTTCATGAGGGTTTATTGCCCCGTTTATTGTTGCATTTATACTGGGGAGGTTGGCTCTGAGTATAGCGAGGAAAAGTGCGCGCACGTTGTGAGTATATGTATGTAAGTATACGTATACACGGGTAATAGGCAGAGCTGGACGATGATTGCCTTTTATTTTAATTATACGCTGTGAGGTTGCAAATTTCGGTCAACTCTCTCGCAGGATTTTTGCATGCATCCATGTCTGTGTATGTATGTGGGGGGTTGAGGTTCTTTGTGAACGGCAGATGTAAATTATTGCCGGGAAATAAAGGGGTAATTAAGGATTAATGGGGATTTTGTTAATTGTGGAGTTCGCAACGACTATAGTTCCGAAAACTTTTTAACCGCGTAAGTGATATTCTGGCCGTTGTTTACCTTACGTAACAGCGCGTGGAGTCTGACGTAAAGCCACACACCGTAGGTTAGACGTAAAAATGTAATATATATATCTATAGCAGTTTTCTCGATACGGAACTATACGGATTTATTGTTATGAGGTTAGGCGCCCGACTTGGTTTCCCATTATTTACGGTACCGCATTAGTATTCAAATTAAAGCGACTATCCCTTCGCGGAATATAAAACGTTCGTATATGTATCCTACCCAACGAAGGAAGAAGAAGAAAAAAAAAGGAAAGAAAGAAATGGACCGCGCGTCGGTATCTGGAATCTACAGGAGCAAACGTAGTCGCAAGGTCAGATGATCAATCTTTGTAATATTAATTACTCGCGGCGAGATTCCGATCTACAAGTCTAAATTCCTCATTTTAAGCTTTCACTGCGCGCGTGCGAGCGCGGCTAATGAGCATGCGCGCTTCTCGGCTTATGTGTGACGCCGATATATATAGGTATATCCCTCGTGGCGAAAAGAGAAAAAAAATAGTCTGTGGACGTCATTTAAATGAGTTTTGATAGTATACTTAATGCGTGTAAGTATAATGGACCTATAGAATGACGCAAAATATCGGTCCTATGTGTCGCTTGAAAATCAATTTAGGAATATTTAAAAATGATATTTACACCGTTATAACTATATGTAATAGGTATAGGTCATCGTATATGAATTTTTCATATCACACGACGAATCTTTAAATGTATAAAAAAAGTAAACAAGCACCGAGAAAAAAAAACAGTCGAAACAACAGCCCCGCGCCGTTAAATGCAGACAATAACTTTTTTTGTTAATTTAATGAACTAGAGGTTGTCAAATGAACAGCCTAAAAAGATGTTGAAGCAACAGAGAGAAAACTTTGAAATAACAAGAGTGAATTGTGGGTACAACCTAAGGAAGATGTTACAACAACACAGTTGGATTCTTTAATTTGATTGTATGTATCATCATTCTAAACAATACATGTGTGTAAATAAAAATAAATAAAATTTTCAATTTCGTAGAATACGGGGAATAGTCAGATAACTTATATAATCTGAAACGTTAGAGAGATATTTAATCGTAAACATGTATTTATAGTAATTAGAGAAAACATACAATTACACATCCGAACCCTACATATAAGTATATATATCGCTCGCATTTTTAACGCACGCTAAACTCCGTTAAACGATTTGCTGACACGAATCGCATACAATGTTGTAAACGTACAGACTTTATCGTCCTTATATACTAATCGGTATCCTTTCTAGCCACTTGCGAGAAACAGAGCCCATCTAGCGGACAATTTTTTAACCTCATAAAATAAAGATGTAGATGTAAAAAGTTAAATAATAACACAGAACCTTATATAAAATCGAGAAGTAAATGTGTAAATGTTAAATAATACATGTAAATATTGAAAATTATTTAATAAATTTTATTTATTAAATACAACAATTTACATACGTTTTTGAATTAGATAGTTTACATAGCTTGTAAGAGAAATAATTATTCGTTATATCTTTAAAAAAAAATTGTGAATATTGTTTTGTTCTTTCTACTTCATAAGCACAAAAATGATTCGAATAATTAATTGTTGTCAAATTCTCACATAAAAAAATTATGTCTTTAG
>JAWWEQ010025815.1:0-25888 GCA_035583055.1 Torymus tubicola | reverse complement strand
AGTGCCTATTTTATGGCCAAGTCTAAAATAAATAGTCAGTTATTGGGTAAGAAATGTTTTGGATTTCCACCAGGGATTTCTTGTTTAATTTTATCTTTGAAAGGGTTCTTTTACATGTTTTTTAAGTTACAAGAATATAGATTTAGGTTAAAAATTGTGGCAATAATGAAAGACCTTTCAATTGATAAAGATTTCGTTCAATGCTATGTGAAATTGTCACGAACGCGTCGTTTTCGGGCAAGATATCTTATTTAAAATTCAGAAGTTTATTACTCATCGTGATACATTATTACGGAATAAAGTTTGACAGACACCAATCGAACAGCGTTAGATATCTGCTTTTATTAAACAAATATTACTATGTATTGTGAGCAATTTTATAATTATAAAATGCTAAATATTTTTTTAAGCAGGCTTTAAGTGTTATGAGTAATTTCAGATTATATGTTTGTACTAAAACTACATTTTTATTTATGATATTTTTTAGCTCGCAGATTTAATGAATTTTAACATTTTGTTAGTTAATTATTCTATAATGCACGCTTAGAATCTTGTTGGATTACATATTCATGAAATTGTGTTTAATTACATACATTAATATTACATTATGCATGCGCTATCAATAATATTTAGATGATATGAGATGTTTAGAATCATACAATACTAATCGCGAAATCAAATGTTATATATGAGACAATATAGGATGATTAAAAAAAA
Source organism: Torymus tubicola (assembly GCA_035583055.1). NCBI lineage: Eukaryota > Metazoa > Arthropoda > Insecta > Hymenoptera > Torymidae > Torymus > Torymus tubicola. The sequence continues at coordinate 25,171 of JAWWEQ010025815.1, read as the reverse complement.
GTTTTCTTTAGTAAATATTATTATATCTACGTATAAAAATATAATAAAGCAGTAAATAATGTATGAAAACTGTAATTCAACGAAAATGTTGTAGTTTTTAATTTAGAGAAAATTGTTATTCTTTATATATTTTCTAATATTTGCTGTTATTTGTTGTTATTTATTATCTTTTATATAGCAGAAAATAACTAAATTATTTTCGTCAAACGAAATGTCAATTTTATTTTTGACAGATACAGTCTTTTATTATCTGTTTATATTTTACGAAAGCTTTTTCCTGATTTGATGGAGTTTGAAATGGTTGAGAATATTGATATGAAATTAAATAGAAGGCAAACTATAGAAATCTAACTACTGTGAAAATGTCTATTGAGTTTGTCGGTAGAACAACAAAACTAGATAAAACAAAGATTCCTGATCAAAATTGACATCAATGAATTGGCTATAATTTTAGAGCATGCAAACAAAATATAATTTAAATATATTCTATTTACAGAAGTTTATATTATTTAAAACAAAAGCAGTAAAACAAAATATTTTGTATTTTAGTAGTAGCGGTTAACGTTTTTCTGTTTCGAGTATTGCAGTATTACATTATTTTATAATAAGCTAATTGTTTTCTCTTTCGAACCATATGCAGGTTGACCCGTTAAGTTAAGAACTACGAAACTTTTTGTTATTTGATGTTTTAATATTTTGAACGGGAAGATTTGGCAACTTTATCACCTTTACCGGCTAAGTTTTCTTCAAATTTAATAGTAGACTATTAAAAAGTGTACTGTATCCCACAGACCCATGGTATGTTCGTGATTGAAAAAGTAACTGCAGGTTCTTGTTGTAGAGTCTGCAGGAATTCTTTTCCAAGACCATCGTTATCACGAGCGTAAACATCTCAATATTCGAGTGTGTGTGAGGGGCAAGCAAGGCTACGAAGTGAGAGAGTGATCATCGAAAGCAGTATAGCAGCTCCCGAGGAGAGACAGTGCTACGCTTCGCCGTCGTTCGCTATAGCCTACAAATGCATCTAGCTGGAGGCTAGCTACTGCAACGCCAGTAGCACAGAGCAGACAAGAAGGCAGCTGAAGCAGCAAGAGCACATCAGAGTGAGGAGAGCTCTAGTGCTTCGTTAGGGGATGCCGGAACCTACATAGAATTACATACCGACCGATACTTTCCTATTTTTTATTATTATTTTCAATTTTTTATTACTCATTTTTCTAGTCAATCTCTATTCTTTGACTTATTTTATATAGTATTATGAATAGTGAATGAATGCGATGATTTTGAAAAACTGCAAAACAAATTCAAATAACGTGAAATTCAATGGAGAAAACTGTAGGACATACCTAATCGTCTTTAGGTATCCTGATTTAATTCTTGCTCTCTACACGGAGCGCTCATTTTAGCCACGGCAAAGTTATTGCACGCTAATACAGCATTGTTTGTTGATACTAATAGCGTATGAATTTTAGCACGCGCAGTATGATACTCCTCGCTGCTACATGAGTAAACAATATGTGTGTGGAGAGTAGCGCCATCGTACTAGTATACTACTTAGAAGCTGTCACGCGTCAATAACAAAAGTTTCATACCACGGTGATATGAGATTCTTGCAATCTTAAACCCACGGACGGATCGACTAAACCGTTGCACGAATTCCATGCTCTCGTGGTATGGACTCACTGGTTTCGGAGCATAGAAGTATTTCCTACACTACTAGCATGAATTTTATACTTTTGCAGTCTTCGTGTTATGTCCCGTAGTACTAATACTAACTACACTCTTATAAAGTCTGAATTTGTGCTACATTTACATGGACTTCATGCTACTCAAGTAAAACAAAAATTCATGCTTCTAATGCGCGAGCTTCCGTACCACCGTAACTAAATTGAGCTCTCCGTGTATGCGTAAAAAATAAGTACAGACGTCGACTATCTCATGGATAAATAATTATAAAAAACTAACGTTACATTATTTACATTAAATAATTTGGAAATGGATCACACAACTGCTATTATTCGAATACGCTTCTCTTTTACTAACTCAGCGAAAAAGCTTAATGCCTTACAAAATCTCAATCCTTAAAAAGCAATGTAATCACGCAGCATGCTGACATGAGCGGAAAACTCAATTACCTTAATTTTCTTATTTCCCTTGTCGTCACGCACAATTCTTATCGATATTAATTATAGGTTGATTAATTCAACGGAAAAGTGGAAATAAAATTCCACTTTCACTTGTCGTAACAGCTTAAAAAAGCCATCGCTCAAAAAAAACACACAGCAGGAAAATTCATCGTTAAATTCCAAAAGTATACCATTTCCATTTCTCTCTCTCTCTCCTCAGTCTCCCAGCCCACAACGACGTCTGTTCTCTTTCACGCTCGAGCCGCTTGTCCTGCAGGATACATCGGCGGCAGGCGACTCGCGATCTTAATCACGACGTTGACGAAAGAGCTCGCCTACGCGCGCGTGCCAGAGGAGCAAGGCGTATGGCGGAGAGAAGGCATATGTAATGTCCTTAAAAGGAGAAGCGCTCGGCACCCCGGGGATGCCGCGAGCAGCACGTCGCTAGGCAACAATCCCGAGGGATTCCGAGCGTCGGCTAGCTCTCTATTTCGCTTTCTCTCGCGGTTAATACGGGAGAAAGCGTGCAACATACAGTGGAACAGTTACTGCTTCTATTGTTGAAGGAAGCGGGAGTGAGATAGAGATGTTAACAAGATGCTGATTTCCGAGCAGCTGTATGTCTTTTGGCGAGCAAGGACTTCGCTCTTGTATGGTAAAGCGCGCGGTAGCGATTCTGATGCGCGGAGAGAGTAATGAGACTAGAGTATTTGTGAAAGTAAGCTGCATGGGGGTTTACTTCTAAGATAATTACGGAGAGATAGTAGTGTGGATATGAAATTCGAATATATTACGTGATCATCGTGGTATTATTGAGAGTTAGATTGTAATTTTAGTGATAATTTTGACGCATGATGAATAGATGAATTTCATTTTTCGAGGACTACTACTTTCTGAATTTGATATAAATTCAAGATAAAAGTAACAAATATATATTGTAAAAAACTGTTAGATAAACAAAGAATAATATAATATTAATAATAACTGTTTTTACAAGAATAAATTTCAGTTAAAACATATATCCTTTATTTGTATTTATATCATATTTTATTACAATATGCACGCTGCATTCAAAAGTGTTTTTCATTATTTTTATGTAAATAATAATTTGAAATATTCTTAAATCTTTATTTAACGTTCGTGCTATAAATCATCCCTCTAAAAATACAGATTGAAAAAGCTCAGCTTGCACATATCAATTCACAGTCATGTACGCCCAGACTCTTACAGACCACTACCTACTTTTTTCATCCATACATCTCCTTTTTCGCTAGCACACCTACGCGATTCAGCATCGCTCTCGGCTAACCGAAAAAACTCGGCCGTGTCTATCTGACGAACCTCACTCACTCCCCCCCCCCCTCTCTCTCTCCTCATCGTTTGTGAATTTTGATAACGAAATTTAGCGGAACGTCGACGTGGCAGTGACCCGGGTGAAAAAGCAAGAAGCTGGAGCCATTAAGAGACTCTCCTTTTCACGAGCGCGTGGTACAGACCCGAGAGAGAGAGAGAGAGAGAGAGAGAGAAACGAGCGTTTGAATGCTCGTCAACTGTGCCCCGAGCGCTCCTGGCAATCTGCCGAAACGTCGTTGGGCGCGACGCTTTTTTGCGCTCGGTTATACGTTTCTGCGAGCTCGACGTTTCTTTCAGGTAGGGCGGTTGTAAGCTGGCAATATAGTGATATCAGGAGACTTTGAATTTTTTCGTTTTTCTAGGGTTTCATGAAAAGGGCATTAGGATATTGTTTTAAATTTTCCAGTTTTAAAAGGGACAAAAAACTAAAAAAGCCACAAATGATCTATATTTTTGCGATGAGTTGTTATTGGCTGTTATCGTGATTATAAAAATTATGTTTATAAATGATAAAAAAATAATTTGATTATGAATATTTCTATATACAGCATGCCATTTTTTTGAACTTGTATCAGTCACTTCGAGAATTCTATATTATATTTACTCAATAGAGCAACTATTATATTTTAGATTAATTATATACGTTTCTATGTGAAATACACGTGATTAATAATGACGTAATATTACTATTGATTTTGATTCGAATTATTCAATCAGCAATTTAATTTACCTCATATTTGTAATGTTGACGGCTACTCGATAAATTCATTAACTACTCCTCTATACATGTATATGTTACATCGAGTAACAAAATAATATTAAAATTACTAATTTCTCTCGCAGGTAACTACCGACAGAGAGCTTAATCGAATTAACCTTTGGCTATTCACACTGGCAAAAATTTAAAATCAAACATTTACATAGTAAACTCACGCGAGCAAAAGGGCAAAAAAAACCACTCGCGCGTTGTCTGCAAACCGGCTTTTATCTAATTCCCTACAACTGTTCGTTTCGGCCCAGTGCACAGCTTTGACCTGCGCGCTCTTGCACACAAAATAACAAGCGCATCTATAGAGCCGCTCCCTCTCGGAATGGTATAGCGAAAAAATCCCGCCAATTGAACTTTTTCACTTTACCTGGAACCTTCATCCCTCCCGAGCGTTGTATATTATATATACCATGTGCAGACCTTTTTCGCTCGCTTGCTCGTTCGCGCCCGCGGCTTTGTATACCGCCCGGCCAGCCAGGAATATATATATATATATCGGTCGCGATAACGAAGTTCTTCTGTCAGCATGATTTAGCCCTTTCCTCGTGGCGGCCAACTTTTTTTTGTCCGAGTCACCTTGACTCTGCGTGAGCGCTGTGATGGTGTAAATATTTATTTGCGGATCAGATGCGCGGGTGGTAAGAAAAGCGCGAGCATTTGGCGAGATCTTGGGCAGGGTATCGCGAGATTTACGACGTGTTTGCAGAGACTACTTCGCTATCTGTTTAGATAGGACAGATCTACATAATGTTCGGACGTTTCGCACTATTGTGTTTTTCTCGATCAAGATGGCGACTCGTGAACGGAAATATTGCGAGGCGAAAATGGTCGGTTATGAAAGAGATTATCCGATCTTATTTGTACAAGGCGTTTTAATAGTGTTTTTCTTCATTCGGAAAGAAAATATTTGGAAGGCCTGAAATTGTACATACCTATTATTTTATGCTGTTGATATCCCTTATTGATATCGTTTTATGATGTACACCCAATAAATTTATTATTTTATATTCGTAGTGTTATTTATTTACGACTATATCTTAATTCTATATCAAATTAAAGTATCAATGTAATTCAATTTAAAATAAGCTTAGTTTAAATCTAACGTTGCTCATGAAGCACATAAAAACACATTTTCATTTAATTTCCAGGCAAAAACACCTGAAAATTATGTTTACAAAACTCCACTTAAGAAGAAAACTATATACGCGACAGAAAAGAGCGACGACGAACCGGTGACCTGACGGAAAGCACGTATTCGTCGAGTCCGTGGTGGTAGCTGCATAATCGACGATCTAGCTAATTAGCGAAATACGTCGAAATATCGAGCGAAGTTATTAGTCGTGCGCTGCCGTATTACACAAGGAAGAGAAAGAGGCGAGAGGAAGGGCGCTCTGGAGACTTGACGCTATCTCCGGTGTAAACACAGTTAGCAGACACAGTGCGCACGCCCCTGTGTATATATATGTATATACATATCCGCGAGGGCCAATTAGACGTTCGAGAGCAAACTTGCCGGCCGGCGCGCGTGGAAGCACGGGCACGACGGTACGTAATATTGTTATGACTTATAAAAGTGAGAAGATGGAGTGCAGGAAGCAGCAACGATTAAGATGTTTCTACTTATAGCTATGAAGTATAGTAAATTGTGTCGTGGAATGATGTGATTGGGTTCGAATTCGCAATGTTTTTTAATGAGAAAAAAATCATAGATTTAATAAGGTTATTATAGGTGTTTTTTAAGATATTCGAAATAGATATTCAATTTTTAGAACAATATTGAGCTTCTTATCATTTGTATTGTATAGTCTATAAAAAGGTTCATTCATAATATTCTGTCTTATCCCTGTTATTTTTTATATATCTCAAAAAAAAGATCCAAGAAAAGTGAAGCCGACTTCTGATTGGTTGACTTTAACTGTTTGTTAAATTTTCAAAGTTTTAAATGATAATAAGTATTTATAAATTAAAATAATATTGTCATTAAGTTTTGTTGTATTAATTATCAATATTTTACTATAACATGATTATATGTATTCACTTCAATATTTTACTATAACATGATTATATGTATTCACTTAATGTTTTGAGTGTAAAATAACGGAAGGAAAAGGAATGACTGACGTTCTCATATCATGCGAGTTCTTAAATATATGTATTTATAAAAACATTTTATTTTATTTCACTATAATCTATGATGTCTGTACAGAAGACTTTATTTTAGTTATTAGTCATTCATAATATATCTATTTATAGTATTTTAATTGCGTAGCGCGCTTAATAGTTATGCAAAATATCTGTACACTGTTCGAGTATTATGTAAATCCTTTTCTTTCTTTTATTGTAAGAAAAGAATTTGTTTTTCTGACTGAATATTGTATTCGTGAAAGAAGAAGAAAAAATTAATACAAGACATATTTCCTGAATAGTTATACAACGTACTGGTGAAAATGGCAAGTTACGTGCTTTTCCAATAAGCTTGGGATTTATAGGGACCCCATTTTGTTAGTCGCAGTATATCGTTTATATCATAAATCCGACTTAGTATAAAACCCATATTCAGCAAGATAATGACATATTAAGTAAGGCATATTTAAATTTTGATAATGAAATTTAATATGTTCGTTAAATTGAATATTATTCGGTTACAATATATTGTTCAGTTTTTATTTGGCTTTCAAATAAATAATGTATTGAGAAATCCGCGAGGAATTTTAATTATAATTACAAATATAACAGAAATATAGAATAATATAACAGTCATTTAGAAATTGCTAAATTTGAAAAGAATGAAAAATAGATTATTTCAGGGATTTCTCTCTGGCGAAGTAAAAGTTTGACATTCTGCAAAATCTATATAAACCGTGGAAGCTCTGGCGCATTTAATCCGCATTTCGCAAACACAAATGTCAGTCAGTAAACGGCAGCAAACAAAAGTCAAGAACCGCATTGAGCTGGGCAAACCATCCATCAATCTTTAGCTCTAAATCAAACCCTCGCCCCTTTGACTTCTCGCAATGAATAATCATGCAGGCCATAGCAAACTATATATGCGCACATACCTTGACACGCATGCGTGAAAACGATGCATATATTCCGCTTCATTGACGCGTATATGTGCGGACGATCGCAGCGGCAGCAGCATAGCAGTAGCATCATCATGTGGCCCGCATGTCGCGGCGTCGAGTGCAGAGCGTCGTGTCATCGTGTCGCGCAGGAAATCAGCCGCCGCGCGAACAAAGGCGATTCGATGGCATGCGTTCCAATTCATTATACCTATGCCCTGCGTCGCGTCGCGAATCCCGAGCTCGCTTTCGTCAACAGCGCGGCCCGGGGATTTGCTTGATTACGAATCGCGCGAAAGGGCGAGTTCTGTACACGAACGGCATCACACACGTGCAGCGTCTGCGTCTAAATATGCATACGAGGAGCACGAATAGTAGAGGCGAGCTACGTCTCGTGGATCCTCGCGGAAAATTACAGTGCCAGCGCGGAATGTATGCTCGCGAGTCTTTAGTAGGAGATGTTAATGCGCATGGCCGAGCGGAAGTTTCCCAGTATGCGCGATTGTTATTTACTTACTTTCACCAGTACCCGCGATATGTGTTCGCGAATATTTGCGGGTATAGTAATTTTCAGCTGCGGTTCGCATTGTAATACGCGAGTACGCACGAGTGCGTAGCGTCGGTAGCGCTGAATTAATCACGAAATTTCGGATATTATAGAATCAATTTTCGAATTAACGATTACATTAACGATTTTGAACGTTTACCACTTAGTAAAATCAATTTCAGAAAATTAATTATTTCTTTTTATGTAAATTTACTAAACCATAAATAAATATTTAATTGTAGATATATGTGGAATTCTACGAAAAGTTATCCCTAAATTGGTCATAAATCAACGAAATAAAATTCGAAGCACACCTCTGAACTAATCATTTTCTTGTTCTATGGGTCACGGAAGGAACGAACAAAATTTTTAATAAAATTAAAGAAAAACCAAAGTCTCGTGACACCGTTTTATCGTCAAATTAATTTTTTTATAGAAATTTAACATGCGAAAAATGAACAAAAACTACTCACTAATCATTAATCAATATTAATTGAACTTTAATTTAAGAAAAAGATGGTTAAATCCGGAGAATTCTGTGCAAAGATAAGTGCATTTGAAAGTCGCAAAAAAAGATAAAAAACAGGATTCAACATTGAAAAAGTTGATTTTTAATTTAAGTAAGGAGCAGAATATTAGATGACATTTTTGCATAACGTAATACATGACCTAATACTTTTAGGTGTGGAAGAAAAATTGATTTGGCGATAAAAGGGTGTCTCATGCACGGGGGGGGGGTCTCGTCTCTTCTTTGATCCATAGAATAAGAAAAGAGTTTGTTTAGAGACGTGCCCCAAAATTTTTTTGTCATTTTTACGACCATTTTAGGAGAATCTTTCAGTAGGTTTCCACATATATATGTATGATTCCAGTTAATTGGAGAGTTAAAGTATTTTTCCTAATTGAAACAGCACTTTTAATTATTATATTTATGTATTTGCATTATATAATTATCAAAATCCCATTCAATACCTTCACTTAAATCTTGTCATCATTATTCGTTTGAAAACGAACACTTGACTTTAACATCCTCTATAAGGTTATATTCATTAACACTAAAGCCCACGCAGTAATCGATAATCAATAAATTAAGACTCCCAACAGGACAGTTTAATTCGGTAGTCTGTGGTTTAGCGGGCGTTAATAGCTAATTAGATTTTAATGTAACCTTATATACGAGGAGAATAAAAATGACCTAATCATTTTTACTTTAGAAGGTCTATGATACGATAATATAATAAACATTCTAATCTAATGTAATAATTCTATTAAGCTCCGTATACGCATTTGAGACGCAAATAATAAAAAATTTTTTTAAATTGATGAATTCTAGATGAAGTTTAATGTCAAAAAATGTTTATGTAACTAACCGTATTATTTAACATAATTATTTGCTGCATTTTTATGTATCTACGACTCCTGAACCAGTTTAAATGTAAAACGTACCAAATCTATAAAGGAGCAGTGCCTATATCGATACCCGAATCATAAACGATCGTATGAGGACCATTACTATATCCCCACGGACCACCAGCACTTGCGTCATGTATATACCGTCTGTTCGCTTTTTCACCGAGCGACATTCAAATGAGAACTTTGGACGAGCATAGTAAGTGAATAGACGCGAGTTATCGGTCGAAACAATGGCGATGACACGCGACGTGGCTCAATTCTTTGTCGCTCTTGCTGTATCCGTGTGTCCCACCCAGCGGCGCTAATTTCTATTTTTTCTCCCCCCTTCGTTTCTAGTCGAGGAATAGAAGGAAAGATAGGGTTGTAATGAATGGGCCGAGGCTCGATAACGTCGTTTCAAGCGAGCGAACAGTAGATTTGCATATAAATGAGCTCTCTCGAGTCCCTTCGCGAGCGCGCATGCGCTTAGCGCGTTGGTTTTTAATGTACGCTCCTGTTTTAAAACCGAGGGGATTCGAATTAAGCTTTTGCTCTTTTGGCTCATATATATGCAGTTGGAAAAATTCTTTTAAAAGCGCGTTCTGAATTAATAATTTTATTCGAGTATTGTGAAAGCTTTTTTCATAAGCGTGATTGCTTTACGATAATGAAAGTGTCAATAGTATATCTTTTTTTGAATAAATTCCATTTTTTTTGTTTATTAAATCTCTATACATTTACGAGATTTAGCAGTTTATGAATTCGACCAAATTTATATAGTGCCGTTAGTTCATTCCTACGTGTGAATGTAGGTTATGGCGTATATGCGAGTTGCATGAATAAACTATGATAGGTATAAAATTATTCACGGCAATTTTGACAATTTCAATGAAGGCGTAAGTTAAATTGAATTCGCAGATAAAAATAACCACTAGATATATCGTCAGACATACAATAAACAACTGGAAAAACAGAAAAAAAGTTGAATGGTGATACAAGACAAAGAAAAATAAAACGAAATTGTTTTTTTTTCCAAATGAAAGAGGTTAAACGCATGAAATGGCAAATTCTATAAAATCAAAAAACGATTTGCTAGTTTATCAAAACACGAACATTTTGTAGAAGAACTTATTTAAACGTGTGAGAATAACAAGTTTTATTTGCAAAATATACAAACATTTTAAATATAATCATTTTAAGCATTTTCATCCGTAAAAATTAAAAGTAAGTTTTAATAACAAATTACTCCTGGATTAATTAATAAGTATTTAAATATTATTTTAATTCTTATTAGTTTAAACCACATAGGGCAGGCATCTCGCAAGTGAACTACTCTACTCACAAACTGTAGTCACCACACTTGACTTTATGGTAATTTTTACGACATTATAATTACACTAAATAGCTCTTTTTATTCTGAATATGCTTTTGGTTTTTCATTAAAAACTATTCATTGGCATGTTTTTCTGTACAATCCTTTGACAGGTTAATATTTATCTTTCTTTTAAACAAATTACTTTAATTAAAAAATATCAAAAATCAATTGTAATTAATATTTCTGTGGTTTTTCGGAATAGCCATATACTTTAATAATTTCATGAAACTGGAGTTTTTAGATTCTCACTGGTGTTTAAAATCAAGATAAATATTAAATTTAGTACGGCAAATACGATTTCATATCTAAATAAGACATTTATTGCCATAATTATTAAACACAAAATTCACAAGCTTTGAAAGGTACATATATTTTCTCAATATGAAATAGTATGGTTATTCGGAAATATTGAATGAAAAAATGGAGATATATAGTTATTTTGCGAAAACTTTAGCGTTTTCAATCGATTCTCAAAAATTTATCAGCTTTATGGTATTTTCCGAAAGTCACAGATATGAGAACTCGTATTCATACAAAAAAAATGTTTGATTCGTTTCGTAATAAATTTACGAGGCGTAAAAAATTCAATAACTATTATTCTTCAATGGAAATAAATGAATATTTCCAATAAAGTATCATAAAAATGTCGTCTTGCTAGGGCTTCACTCCTTTTGGTGTTCAAACGATAATTTTAATTATTGCGGTTTTATCGTGACTTACGTCAGCTAACTTCAAATTAATGTCTTTTGCATAAATATTGTGGAGTGTGCACCTTTGAAGTACAGAAGTAAGATTTATAAATGTAAAAATACGAAAATAAAGAAATTTTTCATTGTTACAAGAGGAAAAATGTAAATAATTATTACTATATTATATTGCCACCACACATCTATATACATATCGTAAATCCTCTTTTATCTTTCGCAGGCGTCATAAATTTTATATCCCAGAATCAAGTAAAACTATTTTCACAAGTATTACTGATGAAAGATCTATGAGTAGTAAAAGTCAAGCCCAGGTTAGACCTACAGAATCCAGACGCTTTACGACCCTTCGTGTGCGACACACACATACACCCAAAGTTGACTAATAATACTTATTTCAACGGGCGAAATTCTCCTGAACCGGCTCGACTCTGCTCGCGTCGCTTATTTCCGTCTCAGTTTCGATTATACCTACAAGACATACTCAAACAATTCTAATTAGGCCGCGCGACTGGAAGTTTCCACGGGCAAATCTCATTCGTAATTCAGCGAGATTTACGGGGCGTCAATAAGGAGAACTGGCCGTAAAACTCGGCGATAAACAATAAGACAAGCGCGCTCGCGCGACTCGTAATTGCGCTCGCGTCCCCCTACGTGTGCCTGGAAAAATCCTATGAGCAAACCAGAGGAAAAATCGCTATAGGAGAGAGGAGTAGAATAAAGAGAGAAAGAGAGAAAAAAGAAGGGGGCACAAATGATGGATGCGCGAGAGCGCATATAGTGAGAAGCGAATACTATCCTTCCGCGGAATCTGAGCTTGTGGTATTGATTTTGTTGAGAACTCCGTGTCAGAAATCGTACGCGCAATCCTTCGTCAAATCTATTTGAAAACCAACGAAATGCTTTTTAGAAAAATTCCTTACTTCGCTGTTTGGAATCAATGCTGTTTTATATGCATATGAGTTATTTTTTGCTTATTTATGCTTGACCCGCACGATATGCACAAAGAAGTTTCTATGTAGTTTAGAACACGTCCTGTTGTGTTGGGCTACGTTTTCTCTTTTAATGTGCGTGCTTAACCTGAATATTTTTTATGTTGGCTAGTATTTTCCGTAATGGAATGAGAAATGGGATAAATTTTAGCGTTCAATACACGTGTAATCGACTCGAATAAATTGTTTATTACTACGTAAATGATTAATGCACATTCTGTATGCATCATTGTAAAATGTGTAAGGTAACAAGTATATATAGTGATATATTAATTATATACCTGTATTCAGAAATTATAATATAGTATGCAAAATCGGCATTAAATTATCCTGTTATCAAATTAACAAAATAATATGTGTATTTGATAATGAAATGCATATTAATTACTTAAATAAGCTATGGTAAATTTCAATTACTTATTCTACATTCAATTAAATACTTTTGATACATTCGCTTTAATCGAGTATTCCGATTGCTTTCCAACGTAAAATCATTACACGAAATAACTATTCAAGTACCGCGAATATTCATCAGCTGAAATTCCTGCCATACGAAACGAAAAATTCAATGCATAGCAGAAAAAAAATAATGGATTTCCGGCTGAACAGATATTCGTTGGGCCATAATCATCGAGGAGCAACGCAATTTTTCCGCCCTTGACCTAAATACGTTTCACCGAAAAAGCAATCAGCCAAAATTCTCGTCTCCGAAGACCGCCTTCACCACCGCTGCCTCCAGACAATCCGCTGTAACGAGTCGCGCTCAGCCACTAAATTTCGTATTAACATCGTCCAGGAAAAGTGCCGATTCCGCGACGCTGAAAAACTGCGGAGCACTGCGAATCGATATTTAATCGAGCCAATATTTCATCCGCTCGCTGTACTCGCTCTCCGTTTCCATCATCTCGCGCGGATTCTTTTTGTCCGTATCGCTCTCCCGCCCTTACATTCTCACTCCGGATCTGCTACTGGGCTTTTTCTATTTTTGCTCGTTAGCCGCAATTCTTCAATGGTTGAAATTTGAATTTCGGGTTTTGGTGGACTGCGATAATTCATGCACCTCGGAAAGGTGAAATTCGAATTGTAGAGGGATAAAAAATTGTGTATCACGATCTGAAATTCCAGCCATATTCGATCTATAACAAGTTGCTTCGTTAGGGCTGTTGGAAACGAATTTCTACTGTGAGGGTCGTTTGTGTTTCGTCAGTGTGAGTTGCAGTTTATTTTGTTAGCTCGGTTCATATCGATATCATAAATACACAAGTATAACGAGAATTTGTCATTCCAAACAAATATACCACAATCATTTCCGATTGATGCGATCAGAGTATACTCATTTAGTAAGCGGATTGGAAATATGTAGATCATTTTATTTTCACAAAAATAAATCAATTCATCACAAAAATTCAGCGTAGTACCAATTGCAATGCGTTAGCGAATTAAATTTTTGTTTCATTCACTAAATAATTTTCTACGATAAATAAAAGATTATTATTAAAAAGAAATATGCAGTTTTTGACTTGAATAAATTTATTTAATTGTTTTCTCTTTTTTGTACTTCTACAACGAAAATTTAGTTTGATTATGTGCACATTTTAAAAATAAATGTATCGTAAATCGTGTATTTATAAATACAATTTAATCCCGTCGGAAATAAAATATTCAGTAAATCAATATCTATCTTTTTTTTGTCTATTTTGTGTCTTTTGATATCGCCCAAATTTACCTTTTCTATTATTTGTCTCATAGTTGACGAATTTTTCCTATATAGCGTTTTCTATGAATAAAAAATACATTAAGAAGCAATAGATATTTCATAGCGATTTATTACTTCAAAAAACTAAATTCTCTATTTCATCTCACTATTTTTCATCTTTTACCTCAGCTCATGAGACTTGATCGGAATTCCAGAATCCCTGCCGAGTGTTTTACGAGTTCATTATGCATTCGTAGACTGCGATGGATGGCGGGAGTGAATCACAGTGCGATCTTGGCAAAAAAGGGCGCTCAGGTGTGATTGGAGGGAAAACTTCGGTAATGAACCGGAAGATGAGAAGCAGATTAAATTCCTTCTCTGCCGAGAAAGAGAGAATGAAGGAAAAATGTATGATAGGAAAAGTTGGAGGAAAAAGAGAGAATGAGAATAGAGAGGTAGAGAGGGAAAGAGTAAGTGTGGGAGAGAAAGAGAAAGAGAGAGAGAGAGAGAGACGAAAGGAGTATCGGGACGGATGGATCGGAATATTGAAATATGTAAATCGCGTGAGTTTGCCAGTATCGGGTGTCATGGTAATAGTAATTGTAGTAGTTGTGGATTTAATTAATGCAATCGAAAATTTGTACGAAGAGCATAAATCAATTACAAGTTTTACACTGCCCTGATAATCGCTAATATCTATGGAAAGGAGAACGCATGCACGCTCCAGATAAGCCAAATACAGAATCTATTAAATTGATGTGATCATTAAGAATTATGAAGGCTTTAACATTGAATGCTAAAATCAACTATATTAGAACTATTTACCATTTCTGTTTCATTTTTAATGAAGTTTTTTTCAAAAGTAAAGATACAATCGGAAAATGATAATAATGACAGAATATATGATATTTTATATGTTTTTAATATCCATTTCAACAATTCATGGTCATAAAAAATGTTTTTATTAGAAAATAAAACAAATTCCAATAGTTGGTTTTCAAGATAAATTAGAAATGCAAATATATTATTATACACGCACGATTTGCTTTCCGAATTAATATTATTCTTCATCTAAAATAAAAACATGAGCTTATCTTCGGAATTCGCATAATGATGAACCTTATATAACAACAGATGTCAGTATTTCAGCAAGACATATATTATAGAAACAAGTAAATTTCTAAACTCGTACATAGTTAAAAAACAAGTTATTTATCGGAGTTTTAGAAAAAAAGTTTATTAAATATAAAAAAAGCACTTCAATACGTAAAAGGATCCTAAATAAATATAAAATGAGATATTAATTTGATTTGTTCAGAATAACAGATTCATACAAATGCAATACCGAATAAAAATGAAGATAAAAATGAGAAAATATTGATCTTTTTAAAACAACCGATTTATTAATGTTGCATTGCATGAAAAGATTGCTCATTATTATAGGATCATACATAATGTTTAACTTTTTACAAAAATGTCTTATACAAGTAAGCTAAGAATGCTAAGAAAATGAAAGTAATATCACTTTTTATGATTGTATATAATAATCTACACTAAATTTTCTGCAAATACTGAACAATAAACAGCATTTCTCATTCTTCGCAACGAATGAAAAACTTGGCGAAAATTCTTTTATTTCTAGTAATCGTAACCCTATGTTTACTGCAATTTCACGCTACGGCTTTCATTGGAAAATTGTTTCAGTTGTGCAAAAAAACCAGAGTTAAAAGGACAAAGAGCGAAATTTAAAGTCAGTTGTATATGCGAACCAAGCAATTTACCACTCGACAGACGCGCGCGCTCGTGCCGACTAAAAGGTTATTGTTTCACTTCCGTCATTGTCAACGCTCCCCTTCACCCCGACGACATGAAACTGGAGTAACTCGCGCAAGCATGGTTGACAAAAATACACCACAGGCGCGCGTGCGCACCGAAATAATCAATTAGTTCATCCGTGCTCAGCGCGTCCGAGCAAATATTTATTCAAACTACTGCGTTTATTTTCCAGTAGTAAAAGCCCCACGGCCGACTACCGCCATGAGAATGGGAGAAGCGGGCGTACCGAGTGCATAACGAGTTGGAAAGAGAGGGAGCGAGCAAGCCTGGGGCCTCGATCCCCGAAGTTATGAGCCAACTAACACCAAGTATAGCAGCGCACGGCGCGGCCACATCTGACCTCATAACGATCCTCGGCTCTTCGCGACTATTAACCCCAAACACTGGCGCTTTAATGCCTCTTGCGCGCCTGTGTGTGTGTTTGGATGTTTGCATGCGCGTTCCGCTTTCGCGTATAGTCTCTCGTTGTGTGCAAAAATTCGTACTATAACGTACGAGCGAGAAAGAGAAAGAACGAGGGAGAGAATTTATGGGCCTTTAACGCGTAAACCTGCCGAGGTTTACTCGTGTATACGCCGCTGCCCGAGAGCTTTGTTGTCTCTTCCATTTGGGAGTTTTGTCACGGGCAATTTTTTAGCGGGAATTTAGGGCCGACGGGGGCGTGGCCGTTGTGTAGTTGCGTGTTTTTTCATTTCTGGAATCCACGGTATGCGCCGTTTTTTGAACAATCAGTGCCGCGAGAATGGGATCGTTCCGGAGTTATTGCTCTGCAACTGCTTTATGTCGTGTTCTTCCAAACTTTACGCGACGAAAAGAGTCAAACTTTGTATGTGCTTCTTTTTAATCTTTTTATCGATGTAAATAATAGAAAATCTGAAGCATAATTATTTTAAAGTTCATTACACGTTATGTGAATTTCTTTTTGTTAACCAGCTTGGCAACTCACATTTACTTAACAGTGCATACATTGCTTTATTGAATATTAATTAGCCAGTCCAAAAAGTGAGTAATATCGTCTCAGTAAACATGTTAAAAAGCACCTACATCCCGCGGCATAATTAAATCGATCGAGGCATAATGAACAAGTCGGGACGTTCGCGCATGAACGACTGTGATCGCGTGAAGCATTTGCATGCTACTTTCTTTTTGTCCTGTAAAGTGATATATATTGAAAAGTAATACGGGAAGGCAGCAGTACCCGATGAGATCTGCATCGTTAAAGGCGCAGTGCAGAGGAAGGCGATAAAGTGCTGCTCCAATTTTTTGTTTATCGCGTGTCATGAGCTTAATGTATACGAATACGAGAAACCTGTAAAATATTCATAATAATGAGAACAGCAGTACTTACGGGTTCCATCGAAGCGTGTTGCGATGGTATCGAGGAAGGTGTTTTGAGGCGCGAGCAGGCCCTTCCTGGCCGGCATTGGGGCCAAGCCAACGCCTTAGCAGGCGCTCGAACCTAAAAGCAGACGGAGAAAAGCATCAAAGTTGAGTTCATTACAACTGGAAGGCGACTTTTCTCTCCTTCGCGTTCACCGATCTGATAACGCGGACGACGATTGCAGGCGTGTAGGCGAGTCATTAATTTTCGGTCAATTGATCTAGAGGGGGTGATTGCAATTAAATACACGTAAATTGACCGTAATTATAGCTGTCACGCGCTGTTCGGGCTTGCGAACGTGGCAGCCGAAAGTCTTTCGATCGTCTTGATAGACTGCGTGATGGAAAGGCTATAAATAGTCGGGAGAAGTTGCTGCAGAGGTGTGCACTTGTAATCTCTCTATATATAGCAGTGCGTTACGCTGTTAAGTTCGAGCGTCAAGTTATTTAAAGCGGATTACAAGAACCTTAGTGCTATAATCTTCTCTTAAACGAATGACGAGTGAAATCTGTCATCACAATAAGACTGTTTTGATTGGTTGTTCTAGAGCCTAATATGTTTAAATTTTCAAGATTGAATTCTTGAGTTTTAAGTATTTAAAACCAAATAATTCAAATAATGTAAAGAAAATTTCATTATCTTGATTATTAAATTTATGTTATTACAATTTAATTTAAACTTATTGATATAATGCAATGAAAAATAATACGTGCGACGCGCATTGAATGTAGCTAGTTTAATTAAATTCTTTTCGACACTCCGTGCGGAAAGTTAGTTTTTCCACATGCTCGCCAAAAATGTATATTCAAAATCTGACTTTCCATACATTGTATCAAAAAATACTGTACGACACATGTTTAGAAAAGAGATTCTCATCTTGTGTGCCTTTCCACCCTCGCTTCAATCGGGTGTAAACGTCACACGAGACGAATATCTACTTTTTAACACGGCGTGCACAAAGCACAGCTTCTCGTGCTTGTTTTCGATGCGCAAAGCAAGAGATTTACACACTCAGATCGGAGCGTGAGAAAAGCAGTTGCTTTTACATACTATTCGACATTATACTTTATTGAGAAATATAAAAAATATATTTTAGCTTAGTTAAAACTGCAGTGCAACACGAGGTTTGACTATTCTATGCCAATCCCTGCATTTTATGGCTGTTAGTGGGCGCGAAGAAATTCATACTGAATATAAAAAGTTGAAAAAATGCTTCATAAAGCTAAGGAATTTTATAGCACATTGGTTTTAATATCGATTTTTTGTATTTGATCGTTTCCTGATTTTTATGATCCATCAATCTCAATAAATTTAGGTATATAATGAAAAATTCGTGAAGTTTTTCAAAATTGACGACACATGAAGTACACATAAAAAAATTTTTTTGCAATCTACTTGAGTAAATGTGATTGACATTATAAAAATACATTTTTTTTTATAAAAATGTCTTATTTATGTATAAAGCCAATCGTCAATTTATTATTTTTCACAAAACCAAGTACCGACAATGTAGAAGTAGTGTTTTACAAGGTGTAGTAAAATTTTAATAAAATATACGCTTTAAAAAATTCGAAATTGAGGTGCAAAATTATTTTGAAAAGATAAAAACCTTCTAAAAGTTAATTAATCCAAGCAGGATTAATATTTTAAGTATTAATACAAATCTATAAATTTATTAGGTACCGAATGATAAAGTTATATTGTAATTTGTTGTAGAACGAGTGTTATTTTCACTGAACTTTTAGACTACTCTTTTTACATGTATTTAAGTGATTTTTAACAGTTATATGAGTTAAAAAGCTAAACAAAAGGAATCATGAATCTTGATCACAGATGTCTATATTCTAACGATTCCATTGTGTGAATTCTCTTCATCTTAATGTAAAAATATTTTCTTAAAAGGGTTTAACAATTTATGGGATAATTGGGTTGAAAGTAAATAACTATTATGTTCAAAGCAGAAACTAACTGTAAAAATGTGTATTTTTTGCTGATTTAGTGAAAATATATTTGCTGAGAAGAAATATACATATTGCATAAACTGGAAATAAAGCTGATGTCACAAGTATACCGTTACGACGTAAAAAAATTATTCGAACAATGTTTTTGTAAAATAGCATCCGAATATTTGATGGTTTATGAAATTCCACGTCGCAGTAGTTTCGAGTTTCTCTCGTTGGGCAAAAAATCGAACGATACAAGGCCATGGCTCCGCAGACCCCATGAACTCTAAGCGGAAGCTCCATCTCCCTCTCTGCTCCGAACGCAGCCATCTGCCAAAAGAGCCTCTACCCCACCGACAGTCCAATTCGTCGGGTGCGAGAGAAATTGCGCCTGCGAAATTCCAGTAGCGTTCAGTGGCGATCGCGTTTGTTATCCACATGGCATCGCCATCGGGCACGAGGAGGAGGTAGAAACAGCGGAGCTCGCCATGCGCGTGCCGACATACATCCATCTCGTAGTGCTCCCCTGCTCATGTATTTCTCTATCCTTTTTTCCTCGACCTTGACTGTATACGTATCCAACTCGCACGTACGATTTGTCAAAAATTTTGCGAGCCAGTTTGAAAAAAAAATCGCCTTTCCAGCTAACGCTGTTTTTTCATCAGGCACGGCAGGTCTCAGCTGGTGGAATCGAATGAGGCTCTGACAGCTAATCGCTCTTCGCTCCTACGCACTCGCTTGCTGTGTACCTACGTTCGGAAAGCTATCCTCAATTATTTCGGAGAGAAAGAGCAGGGCTGAAAGAGTGGAGAGACAGAGGAGAGACAGCGATGACGGCTTCAGCCTTTGTTTGGTTACGGGACGTGCGGTTACGATGTTTTTCTTTTCGTCAATGGTGATTAGGGCTGGTTCTGTAGAGAATTTAACAGGGGCTGAAGACAAAAGAGACGTAAAATACTTAGAACGAGAATAATACATTTGATCAATATACGTTGGAAAGTCGCCGAGATTAAAAGTTGTTTCATTTAAAAATATGCTTTAAAAAAGATAAAATTGATAGCACGCTGTGCATTAAACTGATGATATCACAACATAATATCATATGTTTTAAATGTCTATGTACTTTTAATAAATGCCCGAGTATACCTGTAGATTTATTTTGTTCAGAAATTTACAATAACAGTCATATTACTTTAAGAATAAACCAACTTAACGAATTGAGATACCAATTAATTCCATAAATTGATTCTATAAAGTTTGTAGCTTTTGTTTACTTTATTAAAATCAACTAAAAATTAATTAAAAAGTGCAAGAGTACTTCGGCGGCAAGTATAGAAATAGTCTGAGAGTCAGTCGTACTATTCATACTTTGAAATGACTACAAAATTTTTAAGTATTTATTGCTTCCGCAATTTCTTCAATGTTATTATCACATTGAAGTTGTAACAATGGACGGATTCATCCACTCTCTTAATAATAATGTAAAAAAAAACTTAATTGTATCAAACTCTTTAATATTCTCCATTTCATAATAAATTATCGTTTTCCCTTTTATTCTCTTCAACTTCTGATATAAAAATTGATGAGCCGTGTTTCACACGTATATAAAGCTGCGCCGAGCTACGCGGAATTTTCGAGCACTCGTTCTGCACTTTTTTTCCATCGCCCACCTATAATCCCTCTCTCTTTCACAAGTTGCATTGTCATGTCGAACAATGGAAGGGAGTAAGTCGGGTCGGTACATACGTGCGCACACACACATATATGCATATATACACAAGGTTTGGGAAATGAAAAACAGAGCAAGTTATAACAATTATGATAAATGCGCTATCTTGTTTCCCCTCTTTGTCTCTAGCGTGTACGAGGAAGAGGAAAGCGGAAAGAGGGGAAAAAGCGTTATAACGTAGTGTTGAAAGAAATATCTGTAATCGATATCATTTTTTTCACGGGAAAAATTCGTACATAAAACAGGAATAATAGCTTTCCATTTTTTTATAGCACACGAATCAGATGTTGGTGCCATCGTTCATGTAGTAGGATGGATTAACGGTACTCTGTCATTGGAGTTTTTGAAACAGGCAAGTGATTTGTGACGAATTTAACCTAAAGTGGATTTGCAGTAAAATGTTTTGTTGCAGATACCTACACTTATATTTTTCATCCTGATTATATCTTCACAAGTATTATAATTTATTTCTTTTACTATCATATGTAGTATATGATAACTCTGATAACAAGAAGCTTAATGGCATATGCGAAGCTTGCAAAGTCGACATACTTTGGGGAGAGTTGTGAATTCATGGCTAGCGCCTAAAACTGGTCACTTTTCCCACAAATTGCGGGAGTAAAGCACTTCATTCTTATTAATTTAAAAGAGGAAATAAGACGCTACTATTGCTACGTTTTCTATTGCGAATGAAGTGGTCATTATAATATGAAAACTTTTCCTTCAGCTATCATTTTTTTCTCACACTTTTCCAAAACTCTCAAAATACTTGAATTTTTGATCTATTTTATAAGTATGAAAGAGAAAATATTTACGTTTTCGTACACGTGTAAGTCTTCTACAAAGCAGAAAAAAATAAACAAAACAAGAATTATTTGAGTATGTGTGTGTAGAGTTTCATATAGCAGATATAGAAACTGATGTAATTGTAGTTCTTTTGTCCTTTCATTTATTTGTGCAGCTTAAATCCTTAAAACCATAATTATTTACGATGTTTTTATTAGTCTTTATTTAGTAATATTGGCGTGTCAATAGTTTACACTTCTACTTATGTAAATTTCTGAAAAATGTTGGATTTTTGTTACTATTGTCACAGAATATTATTTCATAAATATATTTTTTAGTGTAATATAAGAAGTATATTTTATTCTATTTACAAGTTCAGGTTTGTATAGAATAAAAAATTTCTTTGATGAATTTTATCTAGTTTTCCGTGTTTTTCATTTAGAAAGGCAATCACTTCCTTACAGGGCACTTGACAGACAATTTCAAAAGCCATTGTCTTGATAAAAAAAGCACATAACAACAAAACTCCATCATATATCCCTCTGTATCATCACAACTATTAGACAGAAGGATTTCTTATTTTTCGCTCCCACAATTATAGGTGTATATACATATACACAAATGTACTTATAAACATAGACTTAAGAAAAAGAATAAAGCCAACGCAATTCGAAAACAAAGGATATGCAACAGAGGAATTATCCTTCGAGCTTATCGAAAGTCTTCCTACTTTTTATCCGAAGAATAGGGCTACCGATAGAAAGGGGAAGAGAGGAGGATGAAAGGGGCAATTAGCACGCGAGCAAACGAGTTGGCTTGGCTGTCCCTCTCGTCTTCTCTCTGTTTCTCTTCGTTTGTTTTGCAGCGCACAACCACATGCCCGGCGAAGGGAGAGACGATGGTAGGTATACCTGCGTTACTACTTTCGCTCTTTCTCCCTTTTGCTCGCTTATCGCGCCTCATGAGTTTTCACGTCACGTATATAAGACTCGGCAGTTTATCGATTCTTTGCGAAGCGACCACCTCGAGCGAGAAACTCTCTCTCTCTCTCTCTCTCGCACTTCCTCTTTTGCTGTACGTGTGCTTTGTCTTCTTCAGTATTTGGCTCTTCCATTTTCTCTTGCTCTTCTTCCTTGTTTATTTATACGTACAGCCTTTTTTCAATCTCTTACGTGTGAGGGTGTGAAAGTATTGCTGCTGTACATGGTTCTACCGAATCGTGAAATCGACGAAATGGATAAGTGTGCTCCATTTAAAATTATCTGTTCTGCTTACTTTGCGGAATTCTCTACTAAAATATTAAGAATATAAAAATATATAACAGTTTCAGAAAAAGCAAAGAATCAATAAATGATTTTCATTCATTTTAAAAAATTATAAAATTTTGTTGTTGCAACAAAAGAAGATTATTTGATATTCTAAATTCTCGGGAAATTGCAGTAGCAAACTCCACATAAGCAGAGAGATACCCAACATACATACACACATAAAGATTATTATAAATGAAAAAAATGTAAAATATATGTGTATACATATGTGTGCGTTTATGTGCATATGTATAAATGTGTGTACCCCATACAAATTGGTATATGTTGTTACTTTCGCAAACATTTGTAAGTCTATATGTTCATGCAAATAAATTTTTTTTAATAAGGGTCCAGTTATCATATTAGTCGTTAATATAATTGTGCACATATGGTGCTAATTGTAGATCTTTCTCCTTTTTTTGTAAAATCCGTGAATTATCTTAAGGATTATTATTCTAGGTATTAAGTATCCATTCAATTTTTTAAGATTACTAGTCATCTATAAGCGCGCTTCGCGCGTCACTTTTGTTTTTGTAACCCATATGCTCCAACCAATCAAATCACGAATAAAATGATTTCACAACAAACCCATCATTTTTTAAAGATAGGAGACTCGTGTACATAGATATGTTCTTTCAACTGGAATTGGTGATAGTGATACGTAGTTTAAGAGATCAATAAACTTAATTTACTGTATAAAATATATCATCATAAATTTAGTACCGTAAATATAAATTTTCTACAAAAACTACATTTTATAAAAAAAAATTATACGTAAGTATTGATTTTACTAAATATTGTGGTACAAGCGAGATGAAATATTGTATATACCGAAATCTTATCTAATTTTAAAAATCAAGTTTGTTTTTTATAATAATATTTTTTATTATAATATATAATAACAAAAAATATTTCTTACGTTAATAAAAATTTAAGTAGAATTATAGTTCTAAAACAATGTATAGCGTACCCTAAGTATTCATATTTATCAAAATATCTTAAATAAACAGTTAATATTTTTTATAAAATAAGGTTTGATACTTTTTTAACCCTTGTATTTTTATCATTAAAATAAATAATGACTCAATTCCAAAGTATTATATTTTATTTCTAGTCTTTCATAGTTGTATATAAGAATATATCGTCGCTCCCTACGAAGACTAACACATTTCGCCCTTCTCCCGCGAAGACTAGCACATTTCACGCTCCTATTGAATTTAAATTTTAGATAATTTATGTAAATCAAAGGGTATATAAGAATATTTGCGTACAAGAAAGTCTTATTGTGTCTAATTAATATGTATATTCATTCTTTCATAGATTTAATAAATAAAATTCAAAGTGGATAGTAAAAAAATGATTTACTTTAATAAATTAATTTATTTCACTTATCGTTTTGAATCTTGTTTTAAAAAATCAATAGAAATAACATATATGTGTTAATTAGACTCAATAACACTTTTTTGTACGGAAATATTCTTATATACCCTTTGATTTGAATAAATTTTATAAAATTATAAGCGCTAAATGTGCTAGCCTTCGTACGGAGCGACGATATATTCTTAACGTTATTTAAATTGTTCTTTTATATATATGATTAATATAAATATTTTATGGAAGAAATAATGATTTCTTTTAAAAAATCAAATTTCCTTAACTGTTATCTATTCAACGTATTTAATTAATATATTAATTTTATTCAACAGTTTTTCATAGATCTTCATATCTTTTATAAATTAAGTATTAAATATTATTCTTAAAATCAAGACTTAAATATGTTGATTTCAATTGAACCATAATATCCTAATTAAAAAATTCAATAGCCGCAGACGTCTCAATCAGGTCACCGCCACCTCCTCCAATATTTCTTCCTCTCCTTCTTCCCCACAAAGACGGCCAGCCTGCCTCATTCAAGTTTGTAATACCGAAACCCTGGTCGTAAGGAAACTCTCTTTCTTTCTCGTTCTCTTCCTTTTTCCAACGCCGTCGTAATTCGCCCCCATTCCCTTCTTTCCGTTCTCTCACCCTCTCTTCTCCGCTTCTGCAACGCACGAGCACGCGATGCAACTATATCCCGAGTTTCTCGCCGGCGAATTCTCGATATTGAGTTCCATTGGCCCGGGTCTCTCTATCTCTCTCTCTCTCTCTCTCTTTTTGCCGGTGCCTATATATA
>JAWWEQ010025804.1:0-25898 GCA_035583055.1 Torymus tubicola | reverse complement strand
CACATCAAAATACATAAGGATATGATAATCAGTGTTCTGGGTTAGACCACTTTCTTTTTTTTGTGGGGCTGTGTAATGATCAAATCCTAAAACGTTTTGAATGCTGGGGCAAATATAACGACTTTACGTTTCTGACCCTATATATAAATATCACATATCAAGGTATGTGTGCATGCATTTGAGACGGCCATCATGTATACAAAGACCGCTTCGTCTAGTATTTATTAATTTATTATAATATTACTAACTTATCCGAAAAGTGTTTTTTATCTTTCAAGCAAAATATTTTTAGAAAAATACATTTCTCTCTGTTCTTTTCAATTTTTTTACAATCTCATATTTTTTTAATATTTTCTATAAATGCGTGAAAAAAATTAGTGTGTAGGGAAATATCACATATTTTCAGGCAGATTTATTTCATAAATTTATTTATTGTTATGGAAGCAATGGCTTACTCATTTAATGAATTCTTGTGCAGTTCGTTAATGACGATTTGATAAAACTAATAATCAATATATATTTCATGATTATTATTGAAAGTTTCTCTAATATTTTCTTTACCTAGGTTCTTTGAGTTTTTTGGTAGTTGCTTCAGAAATGGCCTTTTTAAACTCGTAATATTTATCACGAAATTGTTGAGTTAAATAAGGAGTTGATGTTTGTATAAACTTCCAAATCATATAATTTGCAATAACTTTTTCTGGCGTTTTATTTAGAAGATATTCAAGTGATGTCAAGTAACCAGAATTAAGAAGGTTAACAGCAGAAAAGTCGTAGAAATGATAAAATGGCTCGGTCATATGATTAATATATTTTGCCCATGGAAAAAAAGGAGATTCTTTTTCAAGATCTGAAATTCTACGAAGATTGAAAGCGCTACTACCCGAATCAAGTCCCCCAGCCTGTAAAGATTAAAATTAAATGATATTAATTACATAACATAAGAAATATTAACTTTATAAATACTTTTTCGTAGCATGAGTAAAATACTATGAAAAGATTGTTATGATAGCGTCCATCGTAACTTTAAAAATAGATATAATAAAAGTAAAAAAAAATAATTTATAATTACTGTAATAAGTTTTTGTTCAAAATCAAAAACTTTTTTCATATCACGGGCTGCGCGGTTTCTGTTAGCACCAAGAAGTACGGCAACATCAACCATATAATGATAGTAGGCTTGCACAATTTTGTTGAAAAAACCTCTCTTGAAATATTTGACTTTTATAACTGATTCAGGTGCATCAATCTGTAAAAATTAAAATTAAATTCATTTTAATTAAAATAAATTTGCGTCAATTAGGATGCATTGAAAATTGTAAATATTGTATATTTAAAATGTATACATTGATTAGTTAATTAACAACTTATTAAGTGATAACCTTACCCACTGTACGGAGAAAAATTTTGTGATAAAAATTGCTATTTTCAACAAGAACCGTAGAATAGCCTACTCAATAAATAGCAGTTTGATATGATAAAATAATGATATTAAAATAAATAAAAAATTATTGAAAAATATACAAAACTGAATTCAGCCTTATCAATAGAGCAGTTGAAATGACTAGAAAATTGAATTTAACCTTATCAACAGGAGTTTGGCATATTCTGACAACCAAACAGTAAGTGGAAAGAATTTTCG
This sequence comes from Torymus tubicola, assembly GCA_035583055.1. Lineage (NCBI taxonomy): Eukaryota > Metazoa > Arthropoda > Insecta > Hymenoptera > Torymidae > Torymus > Torymus tubicola. The sequence goes on along the minus strand of JAWWEQ010025804.1, from coordinate 24,256 downwards.
ATAAAAATTATACCTTGATAGTTTGGTAAATCTGGAACAATCGAAATGGATGGAAACATTACGGTGACAGTTCGGTAATAATTTTCGTGAAATCTTCACAATTTTTACCGGGTTGTCGCGTTATTTTTTCTATTTGTTTCAATCGATGTAGTCGATGTTCATCGATTTCAATGATTTACTAAACTGTGTTCTCATAGTGTTTAGTGATTTAATCCGTTTTAATAAGCGTTGTGGTGTTCTCTTTTGCACACTTTTTCTTTCTTTCCTTTTCTACAATAATTTTAACTAATTCTTTTCCCGCTGTATTATCCTTCTCTCTTATATTCCAAATTGTCTTCCAATCCTAACCTCTTAACTAAGGCCGACGGCCCCCGGCCTCCCTCTTTTTTCTCCCTGTATGCATTCTCAGCTAAATCCGGCATGAAAGAACCTCCAGTGATCTCCCAAAGAGTGCCTTTATAAATCCTTGCCCTCTGATAATCTTTTGAAAGCTTCTAATATGGTACTTGCTAATTCAAATTCTGCCCTTTCAGAGTCTATGGAATTTGACCAGGAGTCAGCCAAAAGGGCACAGGACACCTCTGATAAAGAATCACCCACCGATATTCCAGCATCCAAGAAGAAGAAGTCTTCTTCTCTTTCTACGGAGGTTAAGAAATCTCCTTCTGTCAAGTCTCAACCTAAGGACCAAGCTGTCGGTATTCATCAAGATAATCAATCTAACAAATCTCAATCTTCTTCATCGAAGCAGCCTCTCTACTCTACTGTAACAACGGACCTTTTGTTGTATTTATTGAGCCCCTGGATGCTAGCAAGCACAAAGGAAAACTTCACCCGACTACCGTTGGCAGGATCATCGCTTCTATCTTCAAAGGTAACATTGATTCCATAAGTTCCTCAGGCCGTAATAAGGTGACTGTCGTTGCTAGCAACAGAGTCACAGCAAACAATATCATCTGCTGTTCTGTCCTGGCTTCGTACAACCTGAAAGCTTCAATTCCTGTTCATTGTACCTACAGGCAGGTCATCATTAGAGATGTCCCCTCCGATCTCTCCTGAGAAGATATCCTCACACACATCTCTTTTCCCATCAAGGTCCTAAAGGTTGACAGATTTAACCGCAAAGTTACCAATGAAGACAACATCACTTTTCTTACTCCTTCCAACTCAATTCTCCTTTCTTTTGATGGTCAATCACTCCCATCGCATGTTTCTCTTTTTTTGTCAGATATGAAGTATCTATTTATATTCCCCAAACTAAAATGTGTTTTGGTTGCTTTAGGTTTGGTCATCTGAAAACTCACAGCAAGAGCAAACAACTTTGCCAGAGATGTGCCAATTCTGCACACTCTGATCCTAAATCCTGCCCCAACAAGGACTGTCAACATGTGTGCGTCAACTGTAGGCAACACCATCTGCCTTATGTCAGATGCTCGGTGCGTCCGTCCGAGCCGGACGGACGCACAAGCTCCAAGCGTTCGCACACGCACACGATTACTCACAGTACAACATTCACCCATGTACTTTGTATATATATATTTAGTAAAATAAAGTAGTTAAGTTTGTGATTAATAGAAATCTTTTACTGTTTTTATTAATAAAGTATTCACCAACCCTAAACTTCTTCAACGGCGAATTTCCCGACTCTTGGAGAGATTTTCTTGTCTTCTTTATCCCTAAAGAGAACGGACAAATTCCGGCCCATCTCCTTGGCCCAGTCCCTCCTGAAACTTTTCGAACGCATGGTCCACCGTCATTTAATGTGGTGGATTGAACGCCTCCAAATCCTCCCTCGTTTCCAATTCGGCTTTCGAAAACGGAAATCCTACCTAGACAACCTCTCCATCCTCACCACAACTATTTACTCTAACTTCATTAACAATGCGTTTACCGTTGCTCTCTTCCTCGACATCAAAGGTGCCTTCGACACCGTTAATCCGGGTTGGGTTGGGTTGGGTATACTATGCTCAATTTTTCGCAATCTTGACCTTCCTCGGAATTTATGCAAATTTATTTATAATCTAACTTCTAACAGATCGGTTTTTTCAAAATTTTCGGTGAAATGCACGGCCCTTTCTGCTCATTTCTTGGCCTCCTCCAAGAGTGCATCCTCAGTTCTCTCCTCTATACTATTTACACTCTTCTTATTCGTAAACACATTCGCGTCAACTGTAACTACCTTTGCTTCGCTGACGACATAGCTTTGCACTTTTCCTCTTCCAACCTAGATGAATGCCTCTGTATTATTGAAGCTAGTGCTCGCGATCTTTCTAAATACCTTCTGTCTTTAGCCTCTCTCTCGACGGATGCACCATCAAAGCCTCCACCTCCGCTAAATTCCTCGGTATGACTTTCGACTCCAAACTCTCTTGGACCCCGCACTTACGCTCCCTCTTCCCTAGATTCACCAGACCTTGAGTACTGCTGAAGATTATAGATTTAATTTTGCCTGGGTTTAATTGAAGACCATGATCATTAGCCCATTTTGTGACATATTCGCATCCTCTGTCATATGGGCGACTGCAGACGATATAAGGTTAGCTGGACACTGGATGAAGAGTTGTAGATCATCAGCAAAGAGAATATAAGAGAATTTGCGAGACATCATGGCAAAGAATTAATGAGGATAGAGAAGAAAATAGGTTCCGGCGATAAGCCCTGCGCGACACTTGACGTCACAGGAAGAAATTCAGATGCTTCTTTATTTCAAACTACTGCTTGAGTTCGGCTGGATATATAAGAATGCACTCATTTAATAGCGTTACTTGAAAACTTCGTATGCCTACACTCAACGAAAAGGGCCTCATGATCGATCGAATCAAAGGCTCTTCTGAAATCGAAGAGTTGCAAGCGTGACCAAAATATTTTCGATACCATAACGAATCATATCGAGAGAGAGAGAGATGCGAAAAAATTTCTCAAAATCAAACAATTTTTATGCCATCATTCTCAAATTTGGCGTCATAAAGCTTCCTCTTTTGAGAAAGCAAAATGTTGTTCGTATTTCAGTTATACACTACTTTATACTCCTATAGTGTAATAGTACAACCCTTGAGGTATATGACTTTCACAGTAGTGTGAAAATAACTATATCCTATTATGTAAAAAAATAAATGCCCATTACAAACATTAGTAAATTATACATAATCTTACATGAAGGAAATTCCGAGATGTATTAAATAAATCATTGAAAACGTATATTTGGAAAAAACTACTCGGATGGTAACCAATTTCCCGAAGTTTGTAATCAGTTTCGAACACATCAAATTTGTTTGCATCCCAAACTTTATCAGAAAGTACTGGCCAACCTCCAAGTTTCTCCACGTTGTGTAATAAGAGTTCCACACTATTTTTTTCAATAGAAGCTGAAATTAAAACCAACTATTCTAAATTAATTTTTTTAAATTATTTATAATGTATTTACTCTTAATGAGATATTAATGTAATATTGTCTAGAACACTGAACTAGGGTCATTTGCTTGAAAATCAGCTTGAATCAAGAATACGAGTGTAGCGACACTACTTATTAGTAGTTATAAGTCTTTAAGAGGAGCACATATTGTTTTTTAACAATCAGAACTCTATTTTTATTATAAAAAATAATCAACTCTTAACTATTATTAGATATGATTATTATTGATATCGTGATTAAGAAATATTTATTTGAGACAAATATCATAAAAAATTATTTTGTAAATAAACCATGTATTAGCCTTGATTGTTGCCATGATTCTTTATAGCACTGTGACTTAAGCCCGCACTTAGTTCACGCTTAGTTGTGACCTAGGTAGTACTTTTTTGCACCGTGTTTATGACACTCGCTATGCTCGTGCGCTAACCTCACGGTGCAGAAAAGGACTACTTAGGGCACGGATAATCGTGACAGTGGGCTTACGTAAAATTTTATATGATACTTGTGACCAAAAGAACACCTTGCACGGCCGTGTAAAAAAGTGCTCCTAGGTCACACGTATCGTAATGTACTATTCTATAAGTTTACTGTATTACAAAATACAAAAAATATATTTTTATATACCTTCATCCATACAAGCCTTATAATAATTTTTTACTAGCTCGAAAATTCTCGGTTCTTTAGGATTCACATCTTCTTCAACTAAGTCTTTAATTTGCTGGAAAACTTTTTCTTCTATAGATACTATATGACTAACAATTGGATATTGATCAGAAATAGTTGAACTTTTTATAAAACCTCCACATGCAAAGTTGTAAAAGTTATTGCAAGGCTTTTCATTTTCATCAATGTTGGTTTTAATCAAATTTGCTAAAAAACAAGATGAAATCTATAGAAATTTATATTTTTGTTTATATATTAGTAGAACTTACCAGCATCTCTGCATCCTATTGTTGAACAAATGGTTTTCTTTTCTGAAGGTAATAATAGTAAAAAAACTAACTGTATTACGTATCATTTAATTTATACATAAGAATTGCAATAGAAATTATTAAATATAGCACATGTAGAAAAGATAGCTTGGTTAATCCTGTACAGACAGAAAATCTTATTTAATCTATTTATACTAGTAACTGATTTCGATAAAAGAAAAATTAATATATAAGTTTATTTTTAAAATTAGAGTGTCCCTCCCAAATGATAGATATATTTCAGGTTTTGGAAATTTTTTTAACAAATTCAAGTTTTAGGAAAATTCAAAAAATTCTTTAAAAACAAATTTTTAATTCATATACATCTTATTAGATACAATTTTATTTTTATAAAATTAGAAATATGGATGTTAACAAAAATATTAATTATGTATAAAATTGCAATAATCTAAATTGAGCTACGAAAATATAGCTTAAAATATTATGCTAAAGTGAACTTGCATTCTTATATAATTTGTACTTCTTATTTTACGTTAACATTTCATATCTACTTACCTATATCACTCTTTGCGGACATTGCAATCGATTTTGGTATGTGTGAAATTGCAATAATCAAAATAAAAAGAACTTCATGGCTCCTTGTATTTTTTTGTAAAAGAAGATTATAAAAATATTTATATAAATATATGTTTATGTAGTAATAGTAATTAAATTATAATAATAATTAAACTAACTTACAGTGTAGGACTCATGACTGCGTTTCAACTTATGGCAAACTCTTTACCTATTTCTAATTTCCCTTTTTGTTTTTTCCATTTAAATGATAATTTACATTTTATGTTTAGTTTTATGAGCATAATAAATGGCATTATATTGCTCATGCTTATGAAATAAGAATTCATTAAATTATTGTGGGCGGTATTGTAAAATATGTTGTTTATATAAAACACGAGTGCTTTCGAAAGCTTTTTATTTTTGTCAGAATGAAAAATATAATACCTTAAATACAAGAAATTTAATGTATAAAAACTGTTTTCTACCTATAATAAGTTTATTTTGATCATTTCCCGAAAGATAAAAATCATGTCTTTTGTGTAGTTTAAAAACGATTAGATAAATCGTGTGTAAAATATAGAATATAGAATAAAAACAAAATGTGTGCTGTAACTCCATTGACTTTATATTATTACTATATAAATATTGTGTATTTTATTAGAATTAAAGCTTAACTAAACAAGAAGGTGTATTAGTAATTTCTTTTTTGATACAAAACTTGTACAAAACTGAATGCATCTTATTTTTAACTGTGTATATTTATGTTTGTGTGGCATGCACTTCACTGATGGTCTTGTTAAATTTAGATAAATGTGATCTAAATTTTCACACAATATTAGGACTTTACATGTAGCAAACAAATCGATAACAAAAATTGCGTAGGTTACGCACATACGTACGCGCACGCTCTCATATACCTATATATGCATGTACATGCTCAACTCTTTATTTTTAATGTTTATATACTGTTGTTTGTACATATTTTTTGTACCATATGCTCGATTTTCCACGCGGCTGAATAAAACAGTATACGCTAAATATAAGTTTGTACGCTTCATGTAAAAAAATACTATTCGATACACGAATGAGAAAATGATTTTAATCCGGTGTGAGCTTTTCAACGCTCGGATCACACAAAGTTCAAATTAGATTGTTGCACTAGTATGGAAATATACTATTTACCATCTGTGAAACAGTAATTTCATTTCAATTATCTTATTCCTTAGAAAAAAGACGAAATCCAACTTCAAATAAGGTGTATTTTTAATTTTTCGACACAACTAATAAGTTATTTGTCACTAAGGAAATGCGATAAATCAAATAAAAAATACAATTTTTCTTTTTTTTCGCTAAGAGAATACTGCAAATGAATTTTACTCTCGCAATTTTAATCTATATATACTTTCTTTTTTCAATAAGAACAGACAAGGCAAACCGCTAACCGTTCGTTGTAACGTTGCTTCCTAAAACTTAATTTCTTGATCCTTCGCATATATCTATTAATAATGCTAATAAATGATATAGATTTATTGAATATATGATTTTGAAATCATAACGATAGAAACTATAACAATTAATCCAGAAAATCAGTAAATGAATGAGAAAATTTATGATGTTTACAATATTTATTAAGCGAGTATTCCGTTACAATCTTTATTTAATGACAAGATCAGCTATAATATCACGTAACTTTAAAATATTCGTAATAAAGACTTGAGAGCTATTTAATTATTACGTTAGAAACAAATAACAAAAAAGATCACTAACATATAAATCGGGAATAATGGAGTAAAATTCATTCCTTTGAGTGGCATATAAACGAAAACAATTTTTTCACTTGATCGTTTTCATTTCACTCGTGTCATTATAAATAGTTTGATACTAGGCATTTTCAAATATATGTCAAATATCATGATCAATTTGTTATGAAAGAAATTTATAATGCTTACATTGAGAAGTATAATTCAGAACTATTCTAAGATTGGATACGTATATAAATATGATTCATTCCATGAAAAATCATGATTTTTTTAGTGTAGAAATTTGAGACGGAAGTTAAATTTTAGAAAACTTTGAAGACTTTAGTGAGAACAACAAGAACGTAAAAGTGACTCGCAAATAATGTGTATCAACTGATTAGGTCACTGTAAGATAACTGAATTACAGACATTGAAATGTAATAAGAACGTCTGCAAAGAAAACAAATTGCGTTAGCTCTGAAATATAGAAGTGATACTGACTTGACAAATAAAAAACTAATTAAAACTGCGAAACGAGCGTTTCGAACACTACGTTTCGTCATGTGTAGTACATCTTGTTAATTTACTCCAAAACAGTTTACTAATTGTTTCTTACGGTTTATATAGGTATTTATATATTTATAATTTTGCTTTTTCATAAAGTATAAAAGCCGAGTATCACTAACCGTATTTTTTTATAATTAAAACTTTCGTAACTTCACGCGCATCTCCTTTGATACAATACAAGTTTGTGTTCTGTACATTTCTTTTATGTTTCAATCAACACTGTTCATTTAACGCACGTGGCCACTGTTATTGCCAAAAGTTATATATATATTTTATTTATCTTGTTGTTGGCTAGCCCATACGATACATCGTTGTATACGTACCCACAGTTGGTTAAACTGCCATTCGAATTGACCTCAGCCGGTAACACCAACGCAGCTCCTATCATATCTCGTATTTTCATCTCCCGCTATGCCTCTACCGTATACACTACATACACAGAGAGAGATCAGCTATACGTACCATAGCACATATACTTATCACTCATCATAAGCTCTCATCTGGCCGTTTTGGTCGACGCATGCGCTTAGGTGGCACAGTAGATGCGGGCGGTATCGAGCCAGACGCGCGCGCGCAGTAGCGGCCAGCTGGCACAGAGAGCGGATAGTCCGGCGGCGGCGGCACACACTCCGTGTGTGTGTCTGTGGCTTTGGCACGCGCAGCAGCACGAGCGCCGTTCCTCTTCTCTCTCTCTCTCTCTCTATCTTTCGTTCACTCGCTCACGTACTTACTCTGCGTGGCCTGCGTCTGTTTTCGATCTGACGTCATGCGTCAGTCGAGCGTCGTTCGACAAGCGGACAAGTCCAACAGCCCGCCGTCACGTTAGAAAAACACACGCGCGCGCGCGCACACACATAGAGAGAGAGGAGAGAGAGAGAAAGATAGAGTTTGGAGCAGTGATCATCAGGCAAGGGAGTAGTGCAGGGGTACATCAATCAGGTGGCGGAGGCGGACAATTCGCTGAGGCCCAAGGGTTAAGTTCGAGGCCGCACGACTACGTGCCGGAGGATGCGATAACGGGAGGCTGCGGGCAGCGGCCAGGCCGGTAAGTTTCTCTCTCTCCCGATAACCGAGTGTATAGCATACGTGTGTATACGCGTGTGCACGCTACTGTGTATGTATGTATGTATGTATATATGCGTAGGGAGCGCGCTCTAGGGATGCATGTCACGTTTCGCGGCGCTGGCCAGGACCTCAGCTCGCACGCGCGCAAAGATGACGAGGTGTGCATGTATTGTCGAGACTCTCTGAGTGTTTTTGCCACGGATTGGCGAATTGCGTATGTGCGTGTGTATGTGTTTTTTTCGGAGTCGAGTAGATACCGTGCACTATGCTCGCCACGCTCGCAAGCCATGCACCTTTGTTTACCTCGTCTTGTGCGTTCAAGCTCGTACGCCAGTGATTATCATACAATTTAACGCTGTCGTGCAGTTTGTATATATCGTTTCCACTCGTTCTATTATTCCGGATGATTAATTTTATGCGTAGCCGATTCTATTATCATTGATTAGTTATTATAAAAAAACGCGCGGTCTATGTATGTGCATATATTAAGGGTCTTGTAGAATTTTCATATTGTGCATATTTTTGTTTAAAATGAAAACAGTTTGATTAGAGCGCATTTCTGCTGATCCGTTTTTGGTATAGATTTCAAAAACTTGATATTCTCATGTTTATTTCATGAGAATGAGATTTATTAAGTCAGTCTGGGATGTTTTTTTACAGTTGATCAAAGTTTTTTTTAGGGAATTCCAATCTCTACAGAAGCTGCATGTGTACCCAAATTATATATATATATATAACTTTCAAGATTCTCTTTCTAAGTAATGGCGAACGGTTGCACATGCAATAATTTCAAAATACTTGCGGCTAGTATGTACACTTGCTTGTGAAATGTATATTAATTTAAATTTAACAGATTGAAAAAATACTCGTTATTTCCAATTGAATATTCTAATTTATTTATTATAAATAGTGCTCGCTGACTACATATTGCATAGATAACTCTTGAAATTATTTAATTAGAAACTAATAACCAATATTTATTATGCGTGATTTATTTATAAAAGTCATTTAACTTATAGTTTTCTATGATTTAATAGTTTTTTTCTCATCAAAATTAAAATATAAAACTAAGTTTATTTAAAAAAAACGAACATAAATTAAAAGGCGTAATTTTTTTAATAAAGTAAAAATTTTGTAGAAACTTAACATATAACAAATCAATAAAAATATATTTCATGAACAATTGTTTCAAGTATTCAATATTTTTTACTAAATATAAAAAGAAACCTTTCTCTAATAGTAATTTTTGAGTAGTACACATTTAGTAAAGGATGTATTGAATATATCTATTATTCTGATTGACAGCTCACTTGTAACTACTCAAATAGTGAACGTTTGCTCCTTTACATTTACAAAGTGCATCTCATCATAAAAATTCTGATTTTTGAAGATAATATATAAGCTTACACAATTATTCGTCTTGCATTTTTATAAATGACATTTTCCAATTCATTTGCTTATATTATTAACCTATCAAATTTAAAACAATTTCTTTAACAATTTTCGTATAAAATCTGAAATTCAATGGAAATATTAATTTCGTGATTCGTAATATTAAGTCGTGAACGAAAATATTCATGAAAATTTCAAATCTGATTTGACTACAAGATGCCATCTAAAAATTCACTTTTACTACTACAATTTTAGCAACACATTCGCAAAAGTTCACGCACGTGACAAGTAATCTTGCTTAAAAATATCTTCATTTCACGCGAGAGAAAATGAATCCATGGCAACTCGCGTTACGTAGTTATCGTGAAAAGTATCATTCATGCTGCTCCGTAGAAAATTCAATGAAATTCCCTTAAAATCAGGTAAAACGAAAATCATGCTCGGATGCTGCATAGTACAAAGAGTTGGAGGCACGAGGCCCTTTGAAAGCGCAGCAGCAAAATTTTCACTTTCTCGTAATCCGGTTATAAAGTGCCGTTATGTCGCCGCGCTCTGCACTTTCAAGGATGTTCGTGTGCGATGATCGCGAACACACGTTCCCTCTCTCTCTCTCTCCCCCTTGAAATTACTCGAGTACATCGGTTCTTCAGCTGTGCGCGCGCATGTTGCTGAAAAGTCGGTCAAAATTATTTTTAGGCTCCTATCAACACGCCGTGCGCCGCCTATGTAATACACCCATGAGAGATGGGCGAGGATCGGCAATTTGCGTATATCAGCCTCTGGCTGCCCTTTTTCACCCTCTTCTTTTCCACCCTCTCCGACTCCCCATTCGCTTTTTTCAATTAGCACGCAACCGCAATGCATTCTAAAGTATACTATATATTAATGCTACTTAGGAGATTGGAAGAGGGAAAGAAATTAGAAGTGAGAAAAGGTATATCATATTTTAACGTTTAGTTGTTGAATTATTATTATTAGTTAATCCGTAATAAGCACAATTTCATTGTCTAGATTACTCAAAATTACTAATTGCTTTTTAATTGAATTGAAAAATTAATTTAAATGAATTATACTTATCAATACTTAGAAAAAAGTATTGTGCTCACTGCAACATCAACTTAAGGATACCGTGAATATTCTACTGAGCGACATTTGTATTTCTCTGCAACCGCAATTGGATATTTGCGCTGTATAAAAAGTCAGTATAGCTATGCGAGTATTACCAATGCTTCAATCAAGTAAACTTTTGGTCCCCATATAGAAATGCTGTAGTACTAAATCTTTTAGAAGCAAAACAAAACTAACTACATCTTTATAGTTATCACACATCTATACAGTATCGTTATAAGCCTATTAGTTACACTTATATTGCTGTCAGACCAAGAATATTGTCAGATTTTGTATATTTTTTTCGTTATTCTTATTTTAATTCTTGTACGATAATTTATACAGCCCCGGAGGCAGTTTGAGACATGAAAAAACATGTTTTCATGTGGGATAAAATTCTATGAAGAAATCGAGGAAAAGATCGAGGTATTTGAACGAAATACCTAAAAGGGAAAGTAGATAAATATCACTCTTAAATACCAGCACTGTGTCTTTTAATAAAATACATTCGCACTAATCAAAGTTCACCATGTTTGAAAAGATCTTGCAATTACGTTAGCAAAGAAAGTGATTACAAGTACTCAGTCTTATCTTTAATTTTTCAAAATCCAAATAATAAACTCAAACTTTTGCGAGCTTTGTACTCGAATCGTAGAAAGAAAAGGAAGCGAGATTGAAACGATAATGATGTGTCGTGGTTGTAAGAATACGGAGGAAGCAGAGACAAAATTCCTGCTATACATCGAGACTATAGCTGGTGAACCAAACCAATTACTTGGTTACGCCTTGTATCAAAGTATAGCTTGAAGAGAATTCAATTTCGTTTGGCAATAAATTTGCTGCAAGAGGCTGCACTATCGCTAATTTTTTACATTCCGGAAATTATTTTCCAAGTTCAAAGGAGCAAATAGACTAATGCTATAGCGCTCACGAAATGATTATTTGTCAAGCCTGAATACAGGTTAGGCATCGTTTTATTGAATTTCAACGATTGCGTTGATTGCTAGAGCTCGAACTTTTAATTACATTTTCAGTAATTTACATTTTTACGTTGGTAAGACAATGCTGAATTACATAATACTGGAGACTTTTTAATTGCCAATTCAAGTATTGATCTAAACTTTTATCTTAGCACCCTTTAATTTCATTTAAAATGAATCTTTTAAAAAATTTAGTTTGCAAGGCGTAATAGGTGTTTTTTTCCTTATGTAGGTCAATTATATAGAACTAAATTATATATTAAAATACAAACAAGTTTGTTTTTTCCGTATTCTATATAGGTCAAGTTTTGTATAAAAATGCTTGTCATAATATTATCCATTTCTTCCTCTCTCTTTTTCTGTATATGAGAGTAGAAACGCAGAATGTAGGGACGGTTTTAGCGCCAAGCTTAAATATTTCAATAGGGGTTGGATGAATTTCACTGTCTGATAGAGCTTATGTATGTTTCAGCTTTATATCTCTGCCTATTGGCCAGAGAAATGCGTAAAGTATCTCGAGTCGAGAAATTTGACTAGGCTTAAGCAGCTCAGTGGTGCCAAAAATAGAAATTATCTTTGGGTAATTTAATTTCGCGGATTAGCACGGACAATGCGCACACGGTTGAATGGGAAATTTCGTTATCCAACCAAATAGAATGGCTGTGCTAGTTTTTACGAGGCAGGTGTTAATTCGACTTGACCTTGTGAATGAAATTCGGCGTGTGATGGTATAGGCGAGTATAGCAGCAGCAGCAGCGCGCTGTTGATAGTAGTTACTCACTATACCCCGGATGATTTTCTTTGTTCTCTAATGAGCTGAGCAATTTGGCGTTGGTCAATCAATTCTGAACTGTTTTCTTTTCCAGTCAAATTGATTCCACGAAATGAATTTGAAATTTCAGAAGTGATTTGCAAAATTTGCTTTATTACACTCTTTACGTAACGTTTAAAATGAGAAAAGTTTTAGCGTAGTATATAAAGTTTTCCGAAATCGATGACAAATGGCAGCACTCTCTACCTCTCGAGGCATACGAGCACCATTCTATCGCTCTCGCCACTTCAAACTTGCACACATACACACGAACGCGCGCACACGTCTCTTATATACGTGTGCGCACGCGGCGGGTGCGAACGCGCATAAACATCGCCTCCGCGTTTCCGAACTATTCGAAAGTTCGCCCAGCAGTCTCGACGCTTTTGTTCCACGCTGCTTTATAAACAGTCGCATCTGCGACACTTCGGCCAGCAAAAACATCATAACTCACCGGGAGGAAAAATGGCACCGAAATTTTTCCACGCAGAGGGAGCGAGAACTGTTATAGTGGGCGTCGTTGCAACGGAGTACACACTCGAGAGAGAGAGAGAGAGTGAGATAGAAAGAAAAGAACACGCGAGGCGCAGCTGAAGGCGCGGAGGCATTTAAGGCCGGACGATTTATTAATTGAACGAGCCGTGATAATAATCGGCCGACCGCCGACGACGACTAACTCGTAGGAATTATGAACGGTGAATGCGCGCGCGTGCATCACGTTTTACTCTCTGTGCGATCCTGCGCTTTGTTCGCCTCTTTTTTTTTCTTCTTTTGCTCGAGGTGCGGATGAGAGGCCGTAAGTGTGGTTTTATGGTCAAGTTTCGTCATCGTTTACGACGTTGCCATTACCAGCGACACTCGTACTCATGACACCTAATGGCTTCACGTGTATCGAATACAAAGTCTAACATTTACCAGGTCTCTTCAAGCGCCTAAAAGAATGTAAGGAAGTGGAAATTCTTATTATAGTAACACATAATATCTAAACTTATCATTTTAGGAATTAGTTTAACATATTTTACTTTCGTACAATGATGGAGCGTTTATAAATATGTCTTATATATTGTTGATTACACAGCGCGCTTAATTTTGCCCACAACCATTTTGAATGTTGAGTTTTAAGTTGTGCCAAATTTTCTATATCAGAAGCTTGTATACCCATATATTCTTTATAACAGCGCTGCCAGATTTGTTGGAATTTATCTTGTTTAAAGAAGCTCTTTTGTACTAGGTTAGAATAATTTATTATTAAAATATTATGCATACTGAAATGTAATTCAGATTATGCAAATTTCCTATATACATGCAGTTTTATGAAAAATATATAATTTTTTCAAATTTTAGGTGGTTGTTTAGAGTTTAAATATTTTTATTGGAAATTCATTCATTTTACAAATCGTTATAATCTTGAGTCATAAATTCAAATTTCCACCTTTAGTAATAGCATAACATCGATGAATCATTTCAAATACGATTAGATAAAAGTGAATGATGTTATGTGTTTGAAACTATTTTCTTTCTCATTTTTTAATACTACAACGTAAAAAGAGATTAAAGATTTTTTGCTTACATGTTTAGGCATAAATTGTTTAAATGTTTCGATAAGTTTTACTTAAATCCCAGATGGCACGTCATTTTACGTAAGTACGTCAGGTAAATTTTAGTTATATTTTTTGTTCATGTTTACGCTCGCAAGTATGCATGATGAATGTATAAAGAAATTCCAAAAAAAAAAATCTATTACTTTGATGTCCCTAAAAGTGTAATTTTTTTTATTTATTAAAGAACATTTTCTGCAAATGATCTTTCTCTTTTTTTTTATACCATAAAATGCACCAAAAAGTGCTCGGTGATAAGCGTGAATTATTCGCGGAACGACGATAGGCAAATGATTTTTCGTATTTTGCACTTGTCATTGAATCACCGTATCTATTCAAGAGATGAAGATTTTTTAATTTTGAAAAAGTAAATGATAGATTACTTTCTCTAGTTTTATTTACTTTTCGAAACTTCAGATACTTCTCCTTGCCTGCGTGACACATTTCACCTCTATCAAGATAATATCCTTTGTATTTGAGTTGCGTAATGAATTTTATATTATTTGATATTTTTTGGTATACTTGAAGGTAGATAAAACGAGAAAATGATAAAAAATCACAACAGATCACTAATTTGTGCAGTTTTTTAATTCTTGCTGATTATTTTGTGTACAAGTTGCAAATTTTAGTGATTCTTAGCTTCAAGAGGCGCCGTATATTGACATCTTTTATGTCACATATACCAATGCTAATAATTTGTTATGAACCAATTATTACTACAATTAATTACTTACATAAATTTGTTTCGAGTCAAAATTTTATAAGCGGTAACGTAAAAATTCTCAAAACGAAAAATGATACAATTTTCTCCTAAATTAAAACATTTTTAATTTTTTTACTTTATTTATCGTGTTTTTTACGAAATTTATTTGCTTCCTTATGAGTTTAATATTGGTTGATTATCATTGTTTTTCGTTCCTTTCTTGTACGTTAAATTTCCCTTAGAAAAAGTTATGTGTAGTACAAACAGTGTACAGAAACGTTTCCCGTATGTATTACACGACCTACAAGATGAGAGAAAAATTTTTGTAGAAGTGTATCTCTAAATTTTTTAAAAATATTTTCTGAAAAACCAAGAGTAAATTTCTCGAGAAATTCTGCATTTATTTATTTAATAATACAAGGTGCGTTGTTTAATAAAGAATGATAAGAACTCTTTGATATACTCAGCAGTTTTGTATTCATGTAGCGAATATAATTATGTAAGTACTTATACCTGACAACGTGCTGCTCGTTATTTTAATTATTTCAAGGTGTTCAATCTAACTTTTAATTGCCGAAACGAATGAGTACTTGAAAAATGTATCTCAGAACCTCTTTATTATTTTATAAATAGAGCGTGGTAATTATTTTAGTTGTTTCGAAATTATTTTGATTAGAATTACATCCCATTTCCGGTAAAACATCATAATATATCTTTGGAAGATAGGAATACAGTATAGTACGTATAATAGGCTGATACATATATTATATACGTTAATATTTTCTTAATTCTGCATAAATGCTCGATTAATTACACCCCCGGATTATTTAACAGCTATGAATACTTTTGCAGGCTGTTTTTTTTCAAAATTCACACATCACTTGGTATATTTTCCTAGAAAGAACGCTCAACAATTCTTGCAGAAACTGAACTGCCGTATCACATTCATGAATGGAAGAATGCACATTTTAACCCTCGACGTATCATTTTCAGGTCGAGTGGCTCGAGGTTCACGAGGAAAAAGTTGCTTTGCTTCCCTTTCCCACACATACATCTCCACTATTTCCTCCCGTCTAACATTTTCGAAAATAATTGCGTCGCTTACTCTTCTCTCCGCAGATAGCAACCTCGTTTCCTCGCACGTATATACACAAATATATATTTCCAAAGAGTGAGTGAGAGAGAGAAAGGCGTAAAGGTGCTCGTTACGCTATCGGTAGCGCGCGCGCGACACTCTTTCCCGCCTATTCAATATCCGCGCGCTCTATACAGAGAAATTCTCTATATCATCTCTCTCACTCGGCCGCTTTATTTATTCGACGAACGCGGGCGTCTATCTTCTTCTCTCCGCACATCGCTTTTTTCCCGTCTCTCTCTCTCTCTTTCGATGAACGGTAGTAGCGGCCGACCGAAATATCTATATCTCTCTACGGCTGCCCTATCTATCAAGCTCCGTCGAGCAAACGTATAAGCGAGCTGTATTTACACGCGCGTTTCCTTTCTCTCATTCCCTCTTTTCTTTCTTGCTGAAATCCCTTCCTTTTTAGAGAGCCAAGAGCTGTGAAGGCTCTTCCTCGGCTGCGCATAAGGTCGCGAAAAATCGCCGCTCTGAAAGAAATAATGAACTTTTTCTCTATATATACGTATACGTGTGTGAGAGCGGGCACACGGGGTTTACATCGCGCGCGATAAAAGACGACTCTAATTTTAGACCCTTTTTGCTCTTTATCTCGCGGCTTTTCTCGCACTCTCATGACCGAGCGTACTCCTTTGACTTCCGAGTCAATTCCATGAATTAAAGATGCTCGCACACTCCTGTGCTTCTATACGTGCATGTATTTTCGTTTTATTTAGTGACGCCGCGCAATTAAAATGACTGCGTGATTTATGCTGTCTATTTACCTGGCGGTACGGCTTCAAAGACTCTCCGCCTCACTGTGTGGTAAAAGTGCTACTATATCGTTTTATGACAATTGGTTTATGGGATTGTTTGAACGCGAGTGTAAATATTTTTTCATTTACTTAATTTACGCTATATTTAAATTCGAAAAATTACGTTACTTTAATCACATCGTTATCAAGAAATATTTATCAACAGCAACTGAGCAGCTCTCTTTTCAATGAATTTATATAGCTATTTTGATATAACTGCACTATCACGCTACAATATATTAAAAATCCATTCTGTTTGCTCCCAAAGACTTTCATTATAGGTCAATAAAATTAGTGAAATAAAAATACACGAAGCTCGATTGGATGTCACAAATATGATAATTTCCGGCACTCAATCACTTGATCCTGCAATTTCTTCATATAGAAATTGAGCGATTTACCGCGCACGAGCGGCGGGGAAAAAAATAGTTATATAGCCTTTTCCCGATATCCCGTTCAGGTATAGAGCTGATTGAGGCCAATGGTTTAACCTGGCTTTGCCGTACAGCAGCCACTTCTTTGACTGATCGTCCCCCACCGGCACCGACATGAACTTCGGTTGACGCTATATGTACTCGCCGCTAATGGTATTAAGTCGGGGAAATCGGAGACGAAGTTGACCGTCCGAGGTATACGCGTGGAGGAAGAAAAAAGGGAGTCCTTTGAGGGGTCGCGTATGTGTCTTTATGTATGTGTGTATATATGTACGTACGCGTGCTTCCTTTAGTCGTCACCAGGGTGATCTCCTGCGTCATACAAAAAAATGCGGGGCACACTTTTCTCTCCACCTTTTTTTTCGTACGATGACGCAGGGCTCGCTTCTTGGAAATGGATCGCTTGGATTTTGTTTACCCCATGATTAATCATGTGGAGAATAAGGTATTTTCATTTAATCAGCCGTCATTAGATACTAAATATCCTATCATGGATAATGAAAAATTTTCTGATAAAACTTAATACAGTTTAATACTGATGCTTATATACGTGTCTATATGAAACGTAAAAACAACGATTGCAAATTGAGTTTAATAAAAATTATAATACGCATCTTTTCACTAATCTAAAAAAGTAATTATACAAAATGATAATTTTCTGTGCCCTCGTTATACACTTCCGCAGACAAGATCAAAGTTCTGATTTAATTAATTTTTCTTGCTAATTGAAGGTACGATAAAAGTGATTGAATCATTAACTTTTAAAATTGTTACCAATTTTCTCATAATAACAAATGTATAATAATTCAAACCTTGCAACAATTTTTTTAAAAATAAATCGTGTATAAAAAAGTAATTATGTACATTGAACATATTACGCTACGAAATGGTAAGCTCGGTGATATGAAAATCGATGATCGAATTCAATGGTCTTTATGTATACGATTATAGAACTTGTGATGTATGCTCTCATTAGGATATTAGAAATAACCTATATAAGATGTGCTTAGCTAACTTCTATATGCATATCATTATATGTTGAGCAAGTTTGCTTATCATAAGATAGTGTCAATTAACGTTTATAATTGAAATTAATTTGAATATCAATGAAAATGTCCCAGTTTATTGTGTTTCTCAATTAAGCAAGTTGAGTGTTTCAAGATTTTCGCGAGGAACACTTTCCAGTGCCCCTGCAAAGCCCTGCCTAGCTTTTTTACAAAGTATACTTTGAAAAATTCTCCTTTTTTCCGCAAAAAAATGTTTTCACATTAGTGCTCTTTTATGATTAAGCAAATTCGTTGATGGATATTTTTTTCTATAAATGCACACATAAACGATTTTGTCTTGAAGCCAACATAATAGACTCCAATACAGAACAGAGACAAATTCACTTAGCAAATATACTCCCACACAGAGCGAGAGAAGCTTCGCATTCGTCGAACCGAACAAAAAGAACGGAAGGGAGCTCGAGACTGGGCAAATAGGAGAGAAGGCGACCTCGATACCGCGCTAAAGAATCCAAGAAATTAAAGCTCGCCACTCTGCTACGCGCGCGTTCGTTCTTTGACACACTTGTCGCGAATCCGAGACAAAAGGAGGAAAATACGAACTTGAAAATAGTCAGCGACTTTGCTGGTCCTCGAGGAAAAAGTCTGTACCTCTGAAAGGCTCATGCGCACGCACATATATGACGCATTTGCATAGGCGCGCTCGCTTGCGCCCACGCACTACGGAAAGATAAATAAAGAATGATAGAGAAGATGAGAGGGAGAGAGTGAGAGAGAGAGAGAGAGAGAGTCAGGCATTGAAAACACGCTGTGCCGAGGGATGCATTATTTTAGAAGCGCAAGTGCAGTGGTGGCAGCAGCTGTGCAAGATAGTTAGAACATTCACTGGTATGTCTGCACTTGGCCAACGAATGTCTCCCACGGTTTTCGCGGAATGTGATGTAATGTGCGATGTGCAACGTTTAACTGTCCACGAAAATTTTCGTCGTTTCGCTGGAATTTCTCGATTCTCCACTGGAATTTATTTCTTTTAATCATTACAAATATATCGTAGCTATTGATAAGAGTGTTTATAACCATCATTCACTGTTGTCAGCAATCAAAGAATTCAGTTAACAATTATAATGTCACAGAAACAGTTTCCATTCCTAAACTCGTGTTCAACGAACACCCGATAGTATCTAGGAAATCATTTTTACTTATTTAAATTTAATATCCTGTCGACGAGGATAACTCAAATCGTAACGATAAGAATGTGTAAATTTATCGTCGGTTGAGTTGTGAGCGGCTGTGACACTTTAGTAGCGCTGATTAATCGATTGCAGAGACAAGTTCCTCTTAAATGTTTTATTGAAACGAAAAAAGTTTTTTTTTTAAAATACGTTAAAGTGGAAAAGTTTCGCGACAGAATATTTTGTTATTCAATTCATTTGTAATTAAATATCCATTTGAATAAGGAACATTGAACTGTAAACTGTTCTAGTAACATAAATATTTCTTTTGTTTAAATATGATGTACTTATGTGACTAATGTACTATTCTGAGTCGTTTTACTTTCAAACGGAAACATCGTTGACACACCTTTCAATCAGAATTGAGTGAATCGTGTGACATCAATTTTAAAAGTGATGTCACTTCATTGACGTTGATTATCAATCAAACTAGTATGTGTGCATAAGTATACTTAAAATTTTAATAATCAGCTGAAAACTTTAATAAAAAAATAAAAATATTATAATGAATCTAAAAACTTAATAAATAATTTGGCATAGTAATAGCGGTAAACAAAAAAACTACAATATTCCATGTTCCGAGACGGCGCATGTTTGCCATCTACATTTTTAAAGACTATATTCATAAAAATATCTTAATTTTAATTTTGATGCTATATTTGTAAGTGTTAGACCAAAGAAAGTTTACAAAAGGAAAAAAACACTTTATCTTTACAATTAAAACAAAAAAGAAATCTTAGACACAAATCTCAAACTGTGACACGTGGAGTAAATTTTCATGTAAAAAAATATCATTTTTAGTTTCTAAATTTTTTCTTACTCTGTTAAAGGTATAGTCAAACAGATTGATTCATGGTCTGCCACTAGAAGGCTTTCTAGACGTGTAGTTTTAGTATGTTGTGTAACTTTAGTCACAAACTTTTTTCTATCTCCATGTATTAAATGCCTAAAAGCTATTTACTGTAAGCTTTGGATCAAGCAGATGCAACTAATGAAAATTTAACAAAGAACCGCGAAAATAGCCAATCTATATGCAAAGAATGGCTGTTTAGTAGCTGAATAAAAAGAATCTTTATAGATAAAAAAAGAGCGTCGACGAAGCCAGACGTCTGCAAAAACGAGATGCAGCCAGAAGAACTTTGTGCCGCCGCCAGCGATGACTCTCTATATATATACTTGATCGAATGTACCTGTGAGCGATGGCCCATTAAAAACACATCGCGCGTGTACACATGCTCGAACACTATAAGAGAGTGCAGTTATCGTAAGAGCAAGTTGTGAGGCAATTTTTTTTATTTTGTATTTCCAGAAAACGTTTGAAGCCGGCGACTTGGCTACAATTAAGGAAGGTCTCGTAGAAATATTTTCCTGATTTATTCGAGGAAAAGCAATAAGTGGTTAAAGGCTGTTCTGTGGCTATATAAAATTAAGCTTATGTTCTTATTAAAATAGATTTATAAAAATGATATTAGTCTAATTTTTGTCAACAATTATGGAACAGTTTGCAAAAATAGCCTTTTTATATACGTAAAAATAATGTAATAAAAAGAACGATAACATAACCAGAAGGTCACACCATCATTTCGCAATAAAAGGCTTTTAACTAAAGTTTGGCTTCTTTGCCGAAGGAAAGTTGATAAAGAATCTATTGAAAATTAAGTGTCTTGCTAGACCCGTACTTTATCTACTTCACTTTATTGACTATTGATTTTTCGTTGAGATTTTACTAAACTTTGTATTGTGTTTAGAAATTGAACTTTTTCAGATCAAACCTTCCAGGAATATTATTGTTATGATTTAAATAATTCTGACGTAATTGTTTCTTGAATTTAGATATAAATAAATAATATTAAAAATAATAATAATAATAATAATACGTTTCGAGTGAATCGAAAAAATCGCCGCGCACACAGTAAAATCTCTAATTAACTATTAATTTTTTTAATATGCTGTTTAAGGCTGTATAAAGTATATTATAACAATTCAAAATTAAGTTGATCGATTTTTTATCAATTTATGATAATTTCTTTAAGAATTATTTTCTTGCTCAATTCATTTTACGTGTATTTATAAGCTATTATACGTAATAGTATAAATCAGTAGATACAAAGTAAAAAAATTTGTATCGGGTTATGTTTTGAAGCAATATCCAGAAGAACCGTAGAATCTCAAAGTATCTACGTCATATATAAATCCTTAACATCTTTCAAGTGTGAGTAAACCACAGAATTTCATAATACACATACATTCTTTGTTCAGTCAA
This sequence comes from Torymus tubicola, assembly GCA_035583055.1. NCBI lineage: Eukaryota > Metazoa > Arthropoda > Insecta > Hymenoptera > Torymidae > Torymus > Torymus tubicola. The sequence continues at coordinate 2,527 of JAWWEQ010025804.1, read as the reverse complement.
ATCGTAGCCTAATCCAGAAAATTTCTTAATAATTGCAAAGGTATATAACCATCTGGAGTGGTTAGTGCACTAGGAAATTAGTTGCTACTGACATTTACTATTTACACTCACAATTTCAATGTTATATATAAATATATATACATATATTGATGCAGATGATGTCAGTTTTATTCAGACATGACCGTTTTGTCCAGATCTTCCTCATACGCACTAGTATATTATATAAGATGCATATCTATTCTATAATAATACAATGACAAACATCGATCTTGTCATTTTTATGGGACACTAAACTTTCCAAATTAGCTCGTAATAGACATTTCGAATTTATTTTCGTTCAAATCTAATCTTAAACATCGTATCAAGATTCTTCCCCTCAGTGACATTGTGCTTCGTTTAATGCGTGGTTGAATCGATGGAACGTAATCATGACAGCCTACCGCCTTGAATCGAATGAATGGGATTCCGTCGGCACACGTCGCGTGCGTACTGTAATATATATTTTTCTCTGCGAGCTTTCGGTTTTCGTCAACCGTTATTTAGTCTCTTCGACGTCATCGTACTCGTATGTGAGTAAACAAACCGGACGCGAATACACTCGCGTGCGTGTTTTATGTATGAAGAATTTTTGGGGTATTAGCGAAGGCCATACGCGTCTGGTTATATACACCGAAGACTTTAATTATTGCGTAAACTGACGTCTTCCGCAGTTGGGTTCTTTAACGCGGTGTCGGATCGGGCGATAAATGCCATAATGATTAAAACATGCGTGTCGGATGTAAATGATCGTTATGAGACATAACACCATAATTTCTCATGTATATATCTGTGGCTTCGAGACATATGTCCACTTTTGGAGTTTCTGACAAAAATGAGTTTCAATGTTCAAACTCATTCGCAAGATCGGAATAAATGAGATAGGCCTCGATACTGTATTAATCAATTAACATATTTAAAACAAATATTTACACGTTGGTATGACCAGGTTATGCATAATTTTCTCGTTCGTCAAAACTCGAAAAAATATGAAGTTATGTCGTTATGCCGGGAACTTGGACTTATCTAATAGTCCTGTTGGCTGTTCTCGTTTATTTTTCGATCATTCTCGTTAATTTAATTATGAATTCAAATCAAAATTATAAATTAATCAACGAATAATTGTTGTTAAAAATAATACAATTTGAATACAACTTGGATTCGCGATAAATTAAAAAGCATTTTTTTTTATTTCGTAAAAGAACAGGTATTATAAACTAATTTTCAAAATTCTTACGTTCATGCACTTAACGTTTGTAAAATTATAAATTTTATTTATTTATTGTATATATTTTATATAAAATAATTTTTTCGACACTCCGTGCGGAAAGTTAGTTTTTCCACGCGCTTGGCAAAAAACGTGTGTTCAAAAAAATTTGACTTTCGATACGTCGTATCAAAAAATACTGTACGATACATGTTCTGGAAAGAGATTCTTGTTTCGTGTGATGTTTACACCCGAGCGAAGCGAAAATCTACTTTCCTGCACTTGTATCGTAATGTACTATTACATTCAATTTGGTTGGATAAAATAAATCAGTGCTGGACTTATGTTGTTATGCCGCGCACTAAATTTGAAAAATGGACTTATGTTGTTACATTTTCCGTATATCGTAGCTTTAGGGCAATATTTTAACTATTACTGACAGTTTTAAATGAAAAAGACCCATTTAGAGATACTAAATCCAAAGTTTTTCCGATTTTCAAAAAAATGGACTTATGTCGTTATTCCTCGGAGCCACAGATATGTATATTGACATAAAATTTTCGAAAATTAAAACTGAAATGATTCTGATAAAATAACATGAAACCTTCGTAGAACATTGCCTAAAAGAGGTAATCCAACATTACTAGAAAATATATATTATTGACTGTTACATAATTATAACTATTGATTTAGAAAGTAAATTATCATTTGGATGGGTATTTTTACTTTTATTTTATCTTATGATATGTGTAACATAAGTATATCATGTATTACCAACTATTTTTTTATGTACCAAGTTTTTCTCTTATTGTGATATACCAATGACAGACATAAAAAGATATGTGCTCATGTGCTGTTAAATATCAACGTATTACATTGATAACATAGATTACCGCAATACTTCATTGAACTTAGAAGAAGCTGTTAAAACGAAAAATTATAAGATTGAATTTATGTTATAAAATGTCTAATATTATAGCGTCCGGGTTAATACTTCCCTATACTTGTGTAAAAGCTTTGTATTTACATATAAGTCATATTACCATTGTACTACTAAACTTCTATATTTTCCAATGCTAATGTAACATTTCAATTGTGTAATATTGAAGATATAAAAACAAGCTAACCCTGGTAGAAATTTGACTATTAAAACTGGAGCACAATCTCAGTAAATAGCCAAGAGAAATGACTAATTATTGGCTCCCGATGAAACGCTTTTTCTCATATTATTCGCCCATTTAATAGATTGGGAGTAACATAACCTAAGTTTCGAATTTTCGTTCC
>JAWWEQ010025784.1:0-25911 GCA_035583055.1 Torymus tubicola | reverse complement strand
CAGTTTAATATATATTATAATTTAATTTTTCTAAATGTTGTTCACATTTATTTTTACCACCCACAGCATGTTACTCACAAATAATTTACGGCATTCTCAAACATGGATGTATATCTATATATTAGTAAATATACTTTCTTTAGTTAAAGGTCAAAGTAAAACAAATATTGAAATATTACTACTTTGGAACAACGTACTCTAATCTGACGGAAGTTTAGCAAGAGCCATAAATTATATTTAAACCAAATTAATTATTACAATTATTTCGAAAATGCATAAGTAATGATTATGCAAATGGGCATATGCTGTAACATATGTAAATTATTTTGATCAACTTTCCTATTGGAGCATCTTGTCTAGGTGTACTTCGATGGCGCAGTCGGTATGCAACTGGATTACAACGCGGCAGGTCCAAGTTCGATTCCCATCTCCGGAAATTTTTTTCAGCTTAATTTAAAAATAATTTTCATTAATAAATCAATTTATTTGAAATTAAAATCGCAATATAAAATAAAAATATAAAAAAATCGCAATATAAAATTAAAAAAAAATAAAAAAGAAGTCAACAGCGAAATGAAGTTTTTTTTGCGAATCTTTATTTACATAAACATTACTCGATTGTCTTGTAAAAATTCCCATATTGACAGCCTGTGATGTCACTATAGAAATTCAGTAAATTTTATAAACCAGGTTAGTAAAAATCAAAAACTCATAAAGATTACGATCTGGGTTGTAAAAAATATAGATTTTCAGACTGTGTCTTATTATAATTATTACGCTAATATGTTCTCCGTGTAGAAAACCAAAAGATGGTACACTGTAGATTATTACTTTTTAATAGATTGAACCCGTCATATGAGTTTTTGATTTGTGATAAGTGACACCGGAAAGCCCTAAGTAATAGGTTTTATCAATATTTCCAATGATTTTAATTGTGGTGTCCGCCATCTTGAATCAACCATTTTGGATCGGCCATATTATTTCTGCCATATTAGACCGGCCATCTTGGATTGGCAATGAGGGGAATGCGGGGGCGTGAGGGGGCCAATTGGGGGGGCGATCAGGGGGATGAGGAGGGATAAGGGGGGTGGGTGGGCGGGTAGTGAGGGCCTTTGGAATCTTTCAGAACTAAGAGATCCAGACGGATTACAACGGTAAATTGAGGGGGGATGAGGGGGGAGCATTGAGGGGGGGTGAGGGGGGTCTGATTAGCAGAATTTTCCTTACAACTATATAATATAGGGGGATATATATATAAGTTACCGTAAAAAGTAAAATAAACCGAGTAAGAATACGATCAATTGTAATCATTGTATTGTGAAGAGAACTTCTATAAATTGTGCATCAACAGATTTTAGGAATAATGGTAAATTAAATAAATATCTCGTTATTCTTTATTTAAAACAACAATTTTTACCCTCGTACTTTCCCTGGGAAAAGGATCAGTCCGGCCCATAACCCTTTTTCAATTCTGCGCGCCTGGTGTCATCCTGACGTTCTAAAATTGTCTCATTGTAGAGAGAGATTTAGTTTCTTTTAAGAAATTTGATAAAGTTATTTCATTTCTTGCCTAACAAAAAAAACATAAAAATTCTCTGTGTCTCTCACACCGACCAAAAATTTAGTTACTGTAATTTATAGCTATTGAAACCATATCGATATAATTTCTTTTTAAAATTCTTATATTTTATATCAGTCGTATATTAGAGTCCGTGCGATCTAGACGTGTTATGTCAACAATTTTGATCACGCGTACCGAAGATAATTTTAAAATCTTAAAGTTTTTTCGTTAGTTATAAGGGCCACCATGCCGTCAAAACCAATTTTCACTACTCCACCTAATAAATCACAGAGATCTGACCCAACAGAAAAAGAGGCATACCATATTGATAGCCAAGACTGGAAAATCGCAAGGGGTAAAAGAGGCAGAAGTAGTCCGGACGAACAAAATTTCACAAAGAAACATCAAACGTACATTCAGGACTACTGGCTAAACAAACCAATAGACACTCAAAATTCTTTCACAATTCTCCAACAAACTCCAGATGAATCAACAAACAAGACACTAACACAAACAATAAGGTAACTCCACTAAAATCTCCTCCAATTTATGTCAGTGGTGTGGAAGACATACGTCCACTGAAAGAACTGTTAGATAAAATAGCTGAAAACAACTACACTCTTAAGCTACTTTCAAATAACGAAGTTAAAATACAGCCTAATATATCCGAAAAATACCTACCGATAATAGAAGAACTAAAAAAAGAGAATACGGAATTTTACACCTACCAGAGAAAACAGGACAAAACATACAAAGCAGTACTTAGAAATATGTACCCGTCAGTTGATGCAGAAGAACTCAAAAAGGCAATAGAAGAAAAAAACCATAAAGTTACAAGAATAACTAATATTACGAACAAAATATTACACAAGCCGTTACCACTATTTTTCATAGAACTAGAGTCCAGTAAAAATAACAAAGAAATTTGTATAATAAATCGTCAGATGTCAAGGATTTGGTCACACCAAAAATTATTGCCATAAAACGCCTGTTTGTGTTAAATGTGCAGAGTATTACCTAACCAAAGACTGCTCTATCAAGACAAAAGTGCAAGAAGTTAAATGTGCAAACTGTGCCGGCAACCACCCAGCTAGCTATGAGGGATGTACAGTTCGTAAGCAGCTGCAACAGAAACTATTTCCTGCTTTAAGAGAAAAAAAATTAAATTATCCAACGGAAGTAAAAAACCTTGCACAGTCTAATTTAATCAAAACATATGCTCAAGCAACTAGTAATAACACTCATCAAAATAAAGCAGAAATAAATCGAAACGAAACTGTCACTCAAACAATAATACCAAATATAAGTAAACTTGAGAACATGATGACTCAACTAATAACAAGAGTGGATACTATTCTCAATCTTCTGACAAGCTTATTTACTAAACTTCAATAACAGCAAAATAAGAATTTCTTTTTGGAACGTAAATGGTCTAGTAAGTAGGATACGAGACACACTTTACAAAACAAAGTTACATAAAAATTCCAAATTATCATATATACAACACTTAACATCCTAGTGGAAAGGCATATGGAGGTAGCGCAATAATAATTAAATCCATAATAAAACATCACGAAAATTTGAAAAATACCGATGATTATCTCCAAGCCACCAGCGTAACTATTCAAGAATGGAATGGCACAATTACGTTATCCGCTATCTACTGCCCACCTAAACATACTATAAAAGCCGAAATGTTTTCTAATTTTTTTTAATACATTAGGACATCGGTTTATTGCTTGTGGTGACTATAATGCAAAACACCCGTGGTGGGGATCTATATCGTCAACTCCTAGTCCCAGAGGACGTCAATTACTACATTATCTACAGGAGAGTCTACGTACTGGCCGTCTGATAAACACAAGCTACCAGACTTGATCGATTTCGCAGTTGTAAAAAATATTAATTTAAATCTTTTGCCGTCAAAAGTTGACTAGATTTATCATCTGATCATTCGCCAGTTATAGCTACTCTTAATAGTAAAATACAAACAAATAAAAAATCGAATTTACTATATAATAAAAATACTGACTGGTCGAAATGAAAATGCAATAGAAAACTTTAACATTCAAATTCATAAAGCTATGTTAGATGCATCTACACAATCTAGAAAATCATTTAATAAATACAACAATAATATTCCTAAAAAGATACTTGACAAAATTCATGAAAAGCGAGTTATCAGAAAAATCTGGCAAAATACACGAACAAAAACGAACAAAACCAAACTTAACAAAGCAACCGAAGAACTTAAAAAAATGTTATTTGAAGAGAAAAACGAAAACATTCGGAAATACTTGGAAAATTTATCTCCAACCGAAGCACATGACTACTCGATATGGAAGGCTATCAAAACTCGACGACCTCAGTCATTTATCCCTCCAATCAGACAAGAAAACGGTAGTTGGGCAAGAACGGACTCGGAAAAGGCATCTTTATTCGCTGAACAGCTGTGCAAAATCTTCAACCCCTTAGAACCAAGCATTACCGAACAAGAAGAAAATAGTTTATTAGAAAGTACACAACAAAACACACAAGAAAAGACAATAAAAAATGTTAAAGCCGTAGAAGTGCAACGTATTATAAGCTACCTTAGCGATAAAAAAACACCAAGTTACGATAACATTAATGGTAAAATTCTTAAAGAGCTACCACCAAACACAATTAGGTTCCTAACGATTACCATCAATGGAATTTTTCGTTTAAAATACTTTCCAGATCAATGGAAAGTACCACAAATTGTATTAATTCAAAAACCTTGAAAAGACTCTGAGTCAGTATCATCATACAGACCTATTAGTCTATTGCCAGCCATGTCAAAAGTGTGCGAAAGAATTATATTGGATAGACTAAATCTCATTATTAGTGAAAAAAAACTTATCCCAGGTCATCAATTTGGTTTCCGAAAACAACACGCAACTATAGAGCAGGTAAATAGAATAACGTCAACTATCAGAAGTACCTTTGAAAATAAAAAATACTGCACCGCTGTCTTCCCCGATATCGCACAAGCATTCGATAAGGTTTAGCACAAAGGTCTTCTTAGTAAATTAAAAAAATATCTTCCCAATTCTCTCTACAAGCTGATGAAATCATATCTAAAAAATAGAACATTCCAAGTAAAAATAAAAGATACTGTCACAGATCTCTTTCCTGTAAATGCTGGAGTACCTCAAGGCAGTGTTCTCGGTCCAACGCTTTATCTACTTTACACCGCAGATATACCAATTATGGTAGACACTACAACAGCTACATATGCCGATGACAAATCTACCTTTCTCAAATCGAATATTGGTTTAAATGTTGGCGAATAAAAATAAATGAAGAAAAATCAACGCACATCACATTCACTCCACGGAAAAACACATGTCCGCCAGTACGACTAAACGGAAAAATTATACCACAAAATGGCAGCGTTAAATATCTCGGTATGCACCTTGATCAACGTCTGACATGGAAAAATCATTTATGGACAAAACGCAAACAGCTCAATCTGAAAACGCGCAAATTGTACTGGCTACTGGGAAACGAATCCAAACTTGCATTGAGCAATAAAATACTTCTTTATGAAAGTGTATTAAAACCTATCTGGACTTATGGCATGCAATTATAGGAATCAGCAGCAGATTCGAACATAAATATCATCGAAAGGTACCAATCGAAAACGCTGAGAAGTATGCTGAATGCACCTTGGTTTATCCCAAACGAGCTAATATACAAAGATTTAAACGTTAAGACAGTGAAAGAAGTTGTAAAGATAACTCATCAAAAATACAAGAATAGACTTTCTGAACACCCAAATGAATTAGCGGCGGAACTAGCCATCAACAATATCAACGTCTCAAGACTGAAGAAGTATAAAATACTCTAACATATACTCTATACAACCTATAATCAAACCTCTTATTTAAGAACTCTAGTTACTGATCAATGGAAAAGTACACTCATGTTATATTGCATAAATTAATATATACAACAATTACTTATTGTCCTTAAATAAAGAAGTAAAAAATAAAGGAGTAAAAAAAAACATATTTTATATATGCTAAATTCTATTACATGTATGTATATTTAACGAGGACATGTAAGTTATAATTTTTGTTACAGTTTTATCTATAAATTATATTAGTGGCACGCATTACATGTAGAACACTTTTATATTTAAAGTTTTAAATCTTACAATATATAGTATTTATTTAAGTTAGTGACTCATTAATATACATAGTTAATAAGTTAGTCATTTAAGTTCTTGGCCAGACCTACACAGAGACACTCTTATGTGCCTCGGTAGGATGTCCATTGGTCAGATATATATTGTTGTATTTTTTATGTAATGTCATCTTTTTATCTGACAATAAATAAATAAAAAAAATGAATAAATATCTATCGTTAACATATTATAGTTTATCTGATTAAAAAATACAGAGAAGACAGCAGTATTCAATTTTACTGTACAATATAGTAAATATTACTAACGCCTTTTGTCTCAGTGCACTGTACTGTGAGTTTCATACATATACTATAGAGAAAAAAAATTTTGCTGCGCTCCCTATAATCCATTTTTTTATACAATAAGAAAATAACATTACCTTAAGTTTGTGGAATGGATCAGCTGACTGCGAAAGGAGAAGTTCAACCACCGATAAATGTCCTCCAGCGCATGCTAATGAAAGCGGTGTATGGTCATTATTAGTAGTTTGACGATTTACATCAGCCCTTTTTGAAATTAAGAACTGGACTGTGCAAAGATGTCCAGCCCTACATGCTTTCATAAGTGGCGTTCGCCCACCTTCCGATTCATGTTCCTACAAAAATAAATTAATACAAAAATAATATAGGTACTGTATTAAATTGGATCTTGAATAATATATGTAACGAAATTGATATTGTAAGTAGCGATGATAAGTATGTTGTAGTATGTAGTAATAGTAAACTGTGATATGATAAGTAAACAATAATATTAATTAAGAATACAAAATCCATTTCTGCTTTCCTTATATACGCAATGTCTTACCCCCGCCCCTATTACTACAAATCATATGCTTATTTATTATTTTAGTCAGCACACTTTCGAATTATTATAAATATATGTAGATGATCTGACCGTCGAGGTTACTGATCAGCGGTCAAAAGTTCGAAGGAAGTATTCTGCTTGAAATTTATATACAGTGGTATTAGAGATCTATGATAAAGATTTTACTATTGGACTTCCAAAATTCAAAATGACAAACCTAAAATAGTCATCAAAAGTTTGAAAAAAGCATAGATTTGACTTGAAATTGGTAAAAAGAGGTTTCTGAGGGTGCTGATAACGATTTGGATGTTAGTTATTTTTTACTAAAAACTCATCGTGTTAGTTTATCGAACTATCTAAATGCATCTTGATCAAGAGGAGAATACAGTTAGCCTTGAAAGAAGACAGCCGTGAACTTAATCTCGCGCGTTTTCCCGTTGATATTTTAGCCGTTTTGTTTCGGAAGTTAGCTCTTTGCGACAGGCTTATATTACCTGTCGCTAAAAGATTGTAATTGCGCGAGTGCCGATCCGTGAATTCACCATTCACCGCCAGCAGACCGCCCGGCCCGGTGCCGTCCAAAGTATTGTATTTTCTGCGAGCGAGACTTTCACCAGGTAAGCGTGCACGCATATTGCTACTGCGCCGCGCTTAGTTCGTGTAATCGTTGTTCAGGCTCGTCGATACCTGAACAGCGATATCGTTGACGAATATTCCGTGCGGAGAGAGCGAGAGTCAAGAGAGTGAGTCGACCTGGTGATCATCACCGTAGCAAGGTCAGTTAGCTTGTTTATTCGGCTTGCCGGCAGTTTGTAACAGGCAAGTGCGCGCGTCAAGTGCGCAAACGATTCAGTCATATCGTCTGCTCCCTCTCTCACTCTCAGCGCGTGTGTGTGTCGCGCTACGAGCGCGGCCGCTCTCTCATACTCGCGCGTCTGTGCGTGTGACCTACTTTTCAGTAGGCAAGTCAGCTATGCCGTCACAGCGGATTTAGAATATTTTCGGGCGGGCGAACCGTATTAGTTAGGATTTCGTTACGGATTTTTATTGATTATATTTTATTATTTCACTTACATCATAATAAATCTCAATCGCTTATTTTTAAATTTTATTCGACGGGTTATTATTTCAAGACCACTAACAATTCCCCGTTCCCCGCCGCCTCCACGGTCGTTGTGCAAATTGCACTTCGTTTTCAGATCTGAGCAGCCGGCACACACAAAACCAGTGACTATAAAGGTAAGAAATAGTCACTGGCATGAAATAAAAGCGCGAGTCATTTTCTCGCGTGTTGCACGGTAAGTTACCAGGTTTAGCTAAGCAGGTGATTGACATTGGAGTGTCAATAGCTAACCTGGCCAAAGGGTCACTAGAAGGTGGATTGGAAGACCCCGGTTCGAATCACCAACAGATAGTTGGTGATCAGAAACCGTCCCGTGACAGAACATCAGGTAGTGTAAAATGTATTCAATCACAGCGCAATCGCCGAGGCGCTTCAGGGCAGGTAAACACGAGGAGAATAACGAGGGACACCGCTACCTCTCAAGTCGGTAAAATAAGCACTCTTAAGCAGTGTGCAAAGCTGATAAGTATTGCATTAACCTAACCTGTTCGTATGACGCGCGAAAAATATGGCGGCAGAGCCATCAGTTCGCTGCGGCCGAGCTCATAACTTGATTTGAGGTGCGCATGCGCAATACAGCGACAGACAAGCGTACAATCAGCTGGTTCAAAACAAACCTCGAGACATTCGAGTCATACTGGAAGGATTTTCGCGCACGAAAAGGTGATGTTCGTTGCGCTAGTACATAACGTGCCAACCATTGCGCCGATTCTCAAACTGCAGTACCTGATAGGATCGCTGACGAGCGAGGCTGCAAATCGGCTCAAAAACATACAGGTAACTGCAAACACTATTATGGAGCTTGGAAAGCTTCGGATCGTCGTTACGACAACAAACGCGTACTTATTACGGCGCACATGAATAACATTATTTCTTCCAAGCCTGCGGACAAAAAATCTGTTGATGAACTCAATCGAATTGTAGATGTAATGGAGGAGTCGCGTCGAGCTTTTCGTAACCTCGGCTGCCCAGTCGCTCACTGGGACGCGTGGTTCGTTCACCACACGGTGTACAAGATTGATGCAGTCAGCCGAGAGGAATGGGAAAAATCCTTGGAGGATTCGACTGATTTCCGTAAGTTCGATAATCTCGTCAAGTTCTTGGAAAATCAAACCATGGCACTGGAATCAGCCAAGACAAAAGACGTACTCGCGAAGAAGTTGAGTTACTCGGAGGCCACCTTCAGCAAAGGTAAAGCCATAAAAACCGTGCCGCCACAACTGAGGAGTCATCGAAGAAGAAATGAACGCTATGCGACCGCTATAAGTCGATGACCAGCGCTCAGCGGACAGACCTCTTCAAGCGTCTCGCATGGTGTCGCAATTGTCTGAAACGCAACCACAAGGCTGAGGAGTGCAGATCAGCCGGACGTTGCTATGTTTGTCAGACAAAACACCACACGACGCTTGATGCCTTATCGATAGAGCAAGCACCCGGTAGCAGCGTACAAGCAGCCGGCGCACAAACACAAGTGAACGTGTGCAACACCGCTATGATTACCTCCGCCACGAAATCCGCACGTTTACCGCCCCGTACCAGGCGAGTACTTCTAGCTACAGCCATTGTATAGCTATAGAATGAAGAAGGAGTGAGCGTCAGTGCAAGAGCACTACTCGATCAAGGAGCTGAAGTAAGTTTCATTTCAGAACATCTGGCTCAATGCTTGGCTCGCCGCCGAAGAAAGGTTCTCGTCAACGTCGTCGGTCTAGGTGAAGCTATGTCAGAGAAGGGTAAGGAGTCAGCCACGATGACCCTCGTATTTCAAAGCTATATGAAGTTCAACATTCCAATGGAAGTGCTCATCATGAAGAAATTAACGCGATCGTTGCCGACGGTCTAACGCGAAGTGCGATCTTGGACACACATCAAGGGGCTTCGACTAGCAGACCCGACGTTCGATGTAACAGGAAGAATCGACTGGCTCATTGGCAACATTCGTCAAGGATCCGACAGCGAGCCAACGGCACAAGAAACTGTATTTGGATGGATTTTGTCAGGATCAACTGATACAAGGGTAAGGACTAAGAATAACTCCTTCTCGTGCATCTCGCTACACATTAGTCTACGAACGTCCTTAGAAGAGTTGTTAATTGCATTCTGGCGAAATGAAGAACTTCACCCTAAGCAAATCGAAAAATCCCCAGAGGACGAGATGTGCGCAAACTTCTTTACCAACACAACAAGGCGGGCGAACGATGGCAGATTGATCGTACAGCCTTCGGTGCGGATCCCAGTGGCTCCGCACCGAAGTTAAGTTACAAAAAAATCAACTCTCGCTGCGCTTTATAAGGACTTTATGGGACACATAGAGAGAATTCCAGCGGACGAAACTACTCCCGGGCGCAAGTATTACTTGCCTCACCACGGCATTTTGAAGCCTCAAGGCACAAATACCAAGATAAGGGTAGTATTCAACGCCTCACAGTCCACGAGTACAGGAGCTTCCTTGAATGACATCTTGTTACCAGGACCTAGACTACTAGAAGAACTGTGGGTAATATTAACAAGATGGCGCTTTTTTCCAGTAGCTTTTATCACGGACATTCAAAAAATGTTCAGACAAACTCGTCGATAAAAGGGATTGCGATTTTCAACGAATAATTTGGCATCCCTCGCCCCATGACGAGCTTCAGGAGTTTCGACTACGCACCGTGATGTATGGTACTTCTCCGGCGCCCTTCTTGGCGAAAAGATGCCTCCTGTATCTGGCCGACCTTTACGAGTCGCAATACGAGCGGGCAGCCTACGCAATTCGCAGCAACAAGTATGTGGACGATTTCTTACTTGGAGCTCACTCCGTGAAGGATGCGTTTCAGCTGCAACATGAACTAGTAACGCTGATTGATTTAGCAGGCGTCAGTCTAGGAAAATGAGAACTACGATGAGTTAGTGCCTGAAGGAAGGGCTCCCCTCACAACTCCAAGGTCTCTCAACATCGAGGATCGAGTGTCAACATTAGGACTCGAGTGGATGCCTGCAACAGATCAGCTTCAATTCAAAGTAGTTGCGCCATCCTCCACTACAATCGTTACGAAGCGAGTCGTATTGTCGGAAATAAAGGCAAAGATTTTAATGCAAGATCTATGGATCAGCGGCATGAAGTGGGACGACCAGCTGAACCCGGAATTACTTCATCGTTGGTTAGACTTACGCCAACAGCTCCCGGAAATTGAATCGACTAGGATTCCTCGATCGATCGGTGGCACACCAAGCTGCACGTTCGAACCGCATGGCTTCTGCGGTGCGTCCGAGCGAGCCTTCACCGCGTACATCTACCTAGTTGCTTGTGATCTACCAAACCGCACAGCGCACTTATTGGTAGCAAAAACTAAGGTGTCGCCAATCAAAACTTTAAGTATGCCCCGATTGGAATTGTCAGGAGCGCATCTTCTCGCCAAGGTGATGAGAGCGGTAATGGACGCAGCCGACTGGACTACAGCGGCTATATTCTGCTACACTGATGCCACCATAGTACTCAACTGGTTGTCTGGTCACCCCTCTAGATGGACAACATTCGTTGGCACTAGGACAAGCGATATATTGACGCTACTACCTAATGTTAGCTGGACGCACGTGAAAACGCACGAGAATCCGACCAACATTGCGTCCCGAGGAGCTACACCGTCCGAGCTCCGAGATTCGTCACTGTGGTGGAAGGGTCCTAGCTGGTTTGAACAAGAAGACAGACCGAACCCAACGCCACCTTGCGATCAACGAAGAGGACGTTCCAGAGAAAAAGGAGAAGATAAAATACTGCTTTGCAACTCAATCGAAACAAGAGGATTTCATGAAAAGATTTTCTCCATATCAACGACTCATCCGCGTCGTAGCCTTTATGTATCGATTTATCGATAAGACAAAGCGCACATGTAAAAGGGGCTATGATTCGTGGTTGACAGCCGACGAAATACAGCGCGCCAAAATTCAACTTGTCCGCATTGCTCAGCGAGACGATTTTGGCGCTTAGCTCATAGCGCTCCGCAAAAAGAAGACACTACCTTGCAACAGCCCGTTGTGTCTTCTGCACCCGCTCTTAGACCCGACAGACGTGCTGCGCGTAGGAGGACGGTTCGAACACGCGGGTCTTCGACCGCAGGAAGCTCATCCCCTCATATTACCGAAATCTAGCCATCTTACCGTTTTGCAAATACGACACGCCCACGCTCAAACACTGCACGAAGAACCGCAGTTAACTCGAAGTTACATCGCCAGGAGCTTTTGGATCCTGCGAGGACGTGCCCTCGTGAGGAGTGTCATAAATGCGTGCACACGATGTGCCCGTTATGCAGACAAACCAATGCAGGAGGTAATGGAAGCCCTACCCTCAGCACGTGTCACTCCAGCGCGGCCCTTCTCACGCTCAGGCGTAGACTACACCACTCAATGTGCGTGTATCCAAGGGTAGAGGCAACAAGTCGTACAAGGGATACTTCTCAATTTTTGTTTGTCTTGTCACTCGAGCGGTGCACATTGAAATCATGTCTGATTACACATCCACGGCCTTCATAGCCGCCTTTAAACGATTGGTCGCTCGACGAGAACATTGCGACGAGCTACTAAGTGACAATGGAACTACGTTCCACGGCTCCGATACAAAGTTAAAGCGTCAATTCAATCAAGCACTATCCGATCCCGATCTCGCGGCATATTTGGAAACCGACGGAACTCGATGGTCCTTTATTTCAGCGGGAGCCCCTCATTTCGGCGGCCTATGGGAGGCAGCCGTGAAGTCGTCGAAACACCATTTACGTCAGTTGTTCGGAGACTCCACCCTCACATACGAGGAGCTTGCCAAACTCACGTGCCAAGTGGAAGCATGCCTAAATTCGAGGTCCCTTAGTGCGATAAACGAAGATCCCCGGGACCTGACGGCACTCACTCCTGGCCATTTTTTGATGGGCTCGGCATTGGTAGAGCCACGCGTATTATTTTCACTAGAAGAGCAAGCCTCCAACGTCATTGACAGGTGGTTGCAACTCTCACGCATGCGCAACGAATTCTGGAAGCGTTGCAAGTCAGAATACCTTCATTCACTGCAGCAGCGCACCAAGTGGACCACCTCGAGAAGGCGATTTGGTGCTGGTAATCAACGAAAGCACTCCTTCTTCTAAGTGGCCATTGGCAAGAATTGTAAAACCTCACCCCGGGAAGGACGATGCTGTGCGAGTAGTGACACTTCGAACTGTTACACAACTTTTCTCGACGCAAGCTCTCACAATTTCGAAACTATCGCAAACTATCGACTAGATGTTACTAATACCAGTATGGCTGACTTTTTCTTTTTCTCGTCGTACTTCCTTCTCCTTCGTCGTGCTTATATGTCTTCGTCTCTCCCACTCTTGCTGTCAACATGGGCAATTTTCCCCCGGTTAGTCGATGTCGTCTTGCTAGGTCCGAATTTGGGTTTCTTCATCCGGCCGGTGAGACAATTAGGTACGATAAGGGACTAACACGCATTCTGGTTCGCCGGTGTAGTCAAGAGAATCAGTGCAGCCCGTGCACCTAATTCCTACTGCCACCTATTGCGCGCCTAAATTCGAATTGTCGTGCCACGGTGCACAGTGGGCTGGGTAAGGGAAAAAATCGGAAAAAGTACTGATTCAATTTGTAAATCGTTGAAAAATATTTCTAGAAACAGATTCTTGTAGGTAATTAGATTATCTAACAATACCCGTTTCCCTCAAATGCCCTACGTTTCATGAATATAGCATAAACGTTCCCAAAATTGCAGAAATCGTAGAGAATCACGAAAAATCTGTATAAAACCCCAACATTTCTTTGCAAAATGAAAATTCTTTTTTTATTTTGTAGGCAATTCGATTACCTATTAATATCCATTTCCCTCAAATGCCCTACATTTCATGTACATTGCATAAACATTCCTGAAATTTCAGAAATCGTAGAAAATCACGGTAAATCCATACAAATTCCCAACATTGCTTTACAAAATGAAATTTTTTTTTTATTTTGTATGTATAATTTATGCAATGTTCATGAAATATATTTTTAAAATAATAATTTTTTATTTTGTAGGTACAAAATTAAAAAGAATTTTCATTTTGCAAAGAAATGTTGGGGATTTATACAGATTTTTCGTGATTTTCTAGGATTTCTGCAATTTCGGGAACGTTTATGCAATATTCATGAAATGTAGAGCATTTGAGGGAAACGGGTATTGTTAGATAATCTAATTACTTACAAGAATCTGTTTCTAGAAATATTTTTCAACGATTCACAAATTGAATAAGCACTTTTTCCGATTTTTTCCCTTACCCAGCCCACTGTGCGGGGGGGGGGGGGGGGCTCGGTGGCTAAGCGCCGTAAACGTATTAGCGCCTCCACGGCTTGCAGGTTCGACCTGATCGTCGATTAACCGCCTCATGTTCTCTCTCCCTTACACTAGCGCTGCTGCGCTATCATGCTCTCTCTCTCTGGTTCGTTCCCGGTCGCGCCACGGCCTTTGAGGCATTACAATAGTGCGGCTCGTACGTTCTCGCTCTCTCACTCACTCTAGTGCAGTTGCGCTGTGGTCGCAGCTCTCTCTCACTTTCATTCGCACCGCGCAGTTAGTTCCCGCCCGGCTGCCGGTTTCGCAAGTTGTCGTCGCGTCCGCGCATTTTCGTCTTCCTGTGTGTGTACGTGCGCGCCATCGGGTGTGTGTGAGTGCCCGTGCATGTGGCCGCTGCCGTCGTACTGTAAGTAGGCGCCGGCGTGCCCAAGATGGCTGCCGTGTGCACATGGGCGCGCTCGTTTTCGAAGCTCAGTCTATTTAACCGTGTGCGTCGTTGCCGAGCCGCGCGGGCAATTGCCGCGGCTTTCTTCTGCCATCGGCTCTCTGTGCCGTCGTCCTCGCTGCCATCGTCATCACCAGCGTCTTCGTCGTGCTTCCGTCGCCGTTGCTTCGGGCTGATGTAATGGTATGTGTGTGTGCGTGCGCGTCGTCAGCTCCCGAGTAACTCGACAAAATAAACACCAGTTAACTATGTGTATGGGTGCGTACACATAGCTAGGTGTCGGGGAGAAACGGCCAAGAGCTTGTGCGGGAGTCCATTTATTTTATTTTATTTAAATTAATTGTGACGCTAAATGAGCGACACAATACATAGGTATAAATTTTTTTATTGCTGCAAACCAGCCCCAGAATACAAATAAAAAATTTTAGAGCAAAAAATGCCACCGTTCTAGAGTAAAATTTTTTTTTAAATTTTTAAATTTTTAATTTTTCGAAAATTTTTCAATTATGATGATGATGAAATTGCAGCTAATGGTAGATTTTGATAAGTATTCAAATGATGCAGCTGATGGCCAAGGTTTGTTAAATGAATAACAAATTGTTGGTAGTAACCTTGGCCATCAGTTGCATCATTTGAATACTTTTTCAATTATGATTTTTTATATCAAAAACTTTCAACTTTCTGTATAGTACTGTTACATCCTCCTCCAACATAGGATGCTATTCATATTTTTGTTAAAAAAAAATTTTGTGCTAGAATGTATACCTCTTTCCCTTGTTCAGAGATGAAAACCACATATGCCTTATCACTCAGCTTTCGAAGAAAGGCAATAAAATCGATAACTTCAAAATTCCTCCAAATTAGATGAGTAGGCCCTTGTAAATGGCTCGATAGATTTAAATCTATATGAAAATACTATTTCGACTAGGCTTTCCCGTCAAATTCTTTATGAGCGAACAAAGTCTCTTTGTTTTACAGAACACTCTTATACTTTCCGTTTCTTAACTGAATATTTTGTAAAATACGTTTTCCGTTAAATATTCATCTTTAGATATTATTATGTAACAAACTACATATAATATTATAGATTATTGGATCTTACTCCTTACGATTTTATATTATACTACTAGAATTATTTTTATAAATCTTACCGGTATTATATTTGTGACGAGGATTTCGCTTAGGCGATATTCTCGTCGAGTCTAGCCTCGCAGCGCCTGCCTTGGCCGTGGCTCGGGCGTGTTTACAAACACACTTATGGCTTAACACGGTTGTTTATGTTTTGATTTTGAGGATTCAACAACGCAGTGGAAAAGTAATCGACGAATATTATCATCGATGATAATGAATCGACGATAGAGAGAGATACAGAAAGGACTAGATAGAGACAGACGATAATTCCCGGCGCGGCACGAGCCAGCGCGCGCAAGAATGATAGCTCAGTTCAGCCAGAGCTGCGGCTGAGTGAAGTCATCAGTCAGCAAAATCACCATCGTCGGCCTGCTAGTCGAGCTGGGCAACACCGGCTCACGAGAGGAGATGGGAAGGACCCAAGCCTCATCTTCACCGGTGGCACGATAATCAGCCACCATCAGTCGGTCACCATGGTCCTCGCGATAGCCACCACCCAGCCGCCAACACCAGCGAGCTCGGGGGAAGCCCTGACGCCAGCGGCAGGTAACGCTGAGACCACCAACCGGCTACGTCTACGAGAGACGCAGGCGAGTAGCAGTGTCTTTCTTGCCATGAGGCCACCGCGAGCGATAGAGAGTGTCGAGCGGCCGAGAAATCGACTTGCTCCAGCACTCCCTCTTGCCTTCAAGAGCGGGCTGTGCCGTCCGTTGAGCCGCCGAGCAATCAGTCGGAACAGGGACGTGCACGCCTAATTGTGAGCGGAGTCTCTAGGGTCTGATAGTGAGGCCGCACGCGGCATAGAGCCACACGTTACGATGTTTATGGTCAGCATATTATGTGATTTTATGTGAATAAATTGAGATCCACTATCAAACCGTGGATAGAATTAAGGGAATCTTTTCCAAGTATGACTTGAACGAGATCATTTGAGCCATTTTCGACATATTCGACACATAACATTTATTACGAACATTCGACTCTTCTTTACTACAGAAAATTCATTGGCAGATCCCGACGTATGCCTCTAATATTGAAGCATCACTGATGAGTCCACTCCAATAATCCGGACGAAACACCTGAAAGATTCTCAATTATCTAAAGCCACTATCAAACAGTGGATAGAATTACGAGAACCTTTTCCAAGTATGAGTTCAACGACATCATTTGAGTCATTTTCGAATTATTTGAAATGTAATTAAAAGTACTTGTTTTATTATCATAAATATTCACACACACGCACGCACGCACGAACGCACGCACGCATTCTCAAAAGTCTGCATGCGTGACTACAGAAATAATATCTCTCTTGAGTGGACGAGGCTGAAAAATCCTCAAAGTGCCGCTCGAATGCCTAATCAGTTTCAGGATTATCCTCAAAATTCCGAAAAATACTCAAAGTACCTCTCGAGTGCCAAGAAAAATCCTCAAAGTGCCATCTAATTATAAATATGCATATATACAATAATGCGCGACCGCCGGTAATGTCGTCATAGCAGCAAATTTGCAAACCGGATATCGGAATAAAACGGAGAAAATTTCAGAAAGGAAACCGTACATAAAAATATTCATCGATAAAAATCTTTCAAACGCGATAATCTTTTTCGATAAAAACTTTTGATTTGAGTAGAGCATTGAAACGGCTTTTGATTAAGATACATATCTCAGTTATAAAATAACGAAAAATACGCTCCTTTAGGCTTCTTCTATACTTGCGCTCCCGCGCTCCTTCATAAAATAATATATAATATATAATCATGTATAATTTATTTTATCAAAGAATGTACTTTATATAGCATTTGCTGTTCCAGTAAATATTTTAAAATGCCTTTGCATACTTTTCGCTAACATCGACAATTTCCAGCGATTATCCTGTCCTGAAAAAATGAGGCTTACATTTTTTATGTTTTTTGCTTATTCTAGTTTACAAACCCTACAATTTAAAAAAAAACAATGTTCTAGCTTATTTCTAAGTGCTTATATTTGTTTTTAAAACTCGTTTTTCCATTTTTGCGTCATGAATTTATGAGAGGAGAAATAAATCTCTCTCTCTCTCTCTCTCTCGTATGATGAAATAGTCACCCGCATTTTCAATTTCATTGGGGTCATTAAATTCAAAAGTGATCTAATTAGTATTCGGAAGCTTAATAGCGCTAGGGACACTGAGAGTTCCAGCACTTCCAATGTTGGTACTGCTGCTCCTGTCATTCTCGCTCATCCTGCGATTCATGTCAGTACAAGTAATGAGGTTATAAGGTTGAAAATTCGTAAAGGGGACATTACTGTTGTAACCACCTTTCCTGATTTACGTGACCTTGCAGATAAAAAAGTGTTTCTTAATGATTTCCTCGCCAAAGAAGAATATGCATTGTTACGTCTAGTCAGAGAATGGGCAAAAACTTGTCATTATGAAAGGGTTTGGATTAAAAAAGAGCAGATTTTTATTCGCAAAAATTCTGATTCTGAAGTACTTTCAATCTCAACCCAGTCTGATTTTAACAAGTTAATCTGACAGCAGTTTCATCCATCTGTAACTTCATTAATTTCCGTAACGCCCAGCACTGAGTACCCCACAGTTTCCCATACGAACATAAATTCATTAAGGCGTAAGCGTCAAGTCGTTATGAAATATATTGAGGACGTCAAGCCGCTTATAATCGCTATCTCGATGACGTGGCTTGACCAGAACTTTCCCTCGTCCCATGTTCAAATCAATGACTTCAACTTAGTAAGGAATGATCGTGGACTGAAAAGCAAAAACAAAATCCGATATATGCAAGCAGATGGAGTGGCCTGTTACATCCATAGGTCCCTTACTTATCAGGTCCTATTTGCATAAAAAATCTCTGATATCACCGAGACAGAGTTCTTAGTATTGGAAATCGCCTCTTCTTCTACATCTGGCGCTTCGAAATTACTGCTAGCAGTTGTATATAGGCATGAGGAAGGCCACATGCTTACTGAATTTTTTAATGTAAT
Organism: Torymus tubicola; assembly: GCA_035583055.1. Taxonomy (NCBI): domain Eukaryota; kingdom Metazoa; phylum Arthropoda; class Insecta; order Hymenoptera; family Torymidae; genus Torymus; species Torymus tubicola. The sequence continues at coordinate 7,369 of JAWWEQ010025784.1, read as the reverse complement.
TGACGAACTAGCGCAATCATATAAAAATATTATTATTTTAGGAGATTTCAATGTTAATGTACTTAAGAGCACATTTCACTCTCGACATCTTTTGGATGCTATTAAAGAGCGCTCCCTGTATTTAGTCCCGTATGGAGCTACTAACTTTAATAACCATGCTGTCACGTCTATCTACCTTGCGATAGTAGATAGTTCCTCTAAGCTTGTCTCCTTCAGTAAATCTGACTCTCCGATTGCGGCAGGGCATTTAGCGATTACTCTAGTCTATAAGTTTGTAACGGATAAAATTGGAAATAAAATTGTAAGTTACCGGAATTATAGAAATTGTGATATAAAAAAAATGTCTGAAGATATTGTTAATGCGCTGTCATGTAATCCGACTATAAATCACAGTTTTTCGGATCCGTCTAGTACTGTTAGTTATCTTAGTGAATTAATTGCACAATATCGTACTAAGCGTCGCGATTTAAAAGCAGTTATGTTATCCGCTAGGCAAGTGTATTTGCGAAATGAATTAGCCTCGATGAATGATAGCGCTCGCATCTGATGCATCTTGAGGAAGGAGGGACTGACTTCTGATAAGACTAATTCCATTTGCATTAAATTTAGTGCGCATGAGTTAAACCAGTTCTTCGGTTCAGTTGCCTGTGCACACCCCCTTTGCTCCTCAAGTTCGCTCGCCACAATAGTTGCACCTATCTAAGATATTAGTGATGGTACCCTCTTATCGTTTCGTGAAATAACTGCCGCTGAAGTCTATGAAGTTGTGCGAATGCTTTCTAGCAGATCTAAAGGTCAGAGCCCGGATAGGTTGGGCTACCATGGAAACACGCTGAGACTATATTGCTACCTCTTTTACCTTTTTTAGTCAAAATCTTTAATTGCTCGATAAACACAAATGTTTATCCAGATTTGTTGAAGCGAGTCTTGATTGTCCCATTAAATAAATGTGATAATCCTCAATTCGTTTCAGATACGCGGCCTATCGCGAATCTGAGTCATCTTGCGAAAGTATTTTTGATGAAATCATTGTCACGCAGATCTCGCAGCACCTTGAAACAAATTCTCTTCGTTTGCCTTTTCAGTTTGGATTCAGATCGGATCACAATACCCAATCAGCACTTTTGTACCTTACCGATATGATTCGTTATGGTATTGACAATAATCTGGTCACGCTTGTAACTCTCTTCGATTTCAGAAGAGCCTTTGATTCCCTTGATCATGAAGCCCTTTTAGCCAAGTGTAGGAGTATAAAGTTTTCAGCTAACGCTGTCAAATGGGTGCATTCTTATATATCTGGTTGAACCCAAGGAGCAGTTTGTAATTAGGAAGTATCTGAATTTCTGCCTGTGTCTACGGGTATCGGTGTGTGTGTGTGAGAGAGAGCGAGAGAGAGAGAGAGTTTCATTTTACCCAACCCAAAAAAGCTAAAAGATTTCTGAACACCTTATCTTTCAAATAGCACCTTCTCGAAAATGGTTGGAGATTAGGGAAAAAAGTTATGTGCAAAAAACAGCCACGCAACAATACTTTCCCTGTCTTGTCAGAGCTTTAATTGCACATAACTTTTTTCAGTGATCTCCAACCATTTTTGGAAGGGTGCTATTTGAAAGATAACATGTTAACAAATCTTTTAGCTTCTTTTCGGTAAAATCAATTATATGGCATTCGCCTTTTTATAGTTTTGAATATTGTATTTCAAAATATTAATACAAAAAAATTTATTAACTAAAAAAAATCTATTTTTAATCTTTTTGGAATTTGTAAACTTTTTCCCATATATTGTAGTACACAAAAAGTTTCAACATCTCTGACTTCCACAATTTCATATTTTGCTCTAAAATTTTACATTTGTATTCTGAAGCTGGTTTGAAACAATTAAAATAGTTATGAGCAATTTAAAAATTTTGAAGTGCACAGTTAACATAAAATAACCCATATACACACAAAATATGAAGTTCACAACAGCTTTTTTTAAAGATTAAGATTATGAATGAATTATTTATACGATTTACGTACAATAAAATTTTTAAAAAACTGCTAATTAGAGAAATGGTCAACAAAATGTTTTTATATTTCAATTATTTTCAAATGAATGTACTTACCAAATCGGCCCCAAACTGCAGTAAAAGATCTGCTACATCTGTATGACCATTTTCGCAAGCATATGTTAATGCTGTATCGCCTGTTTGAGTCTGTGCATGTACATTAGCATTTGATTCAAGCAAATAACGAACCAAATCTAAATGTCCTTCTTGCGCAGCTTCCATTAAAGGAGTGGATGCTCCTAATTCAATATCAGCACCCGCTTTTATTAAGAAATCTGAAACCTCAAGAAATCCTCCACAACAGGCTAATGTTAATGCTGTTTCTTGAGTCTCTTCTGTCTGTGCGTTAATATTGGCTCCTAGAAAAAAATCAAGTAAAACAGCATATTATTGTACAATGAAATAAATTTCTTTTGAAAAATAAATATAACTGAGTTAGACCAGCGAAGTTTGCCTGAAGTCTGAGCACTCATACTTCCGATTTGGTCGCCAACTCTTATTTATGAAAGTACATTATAAGAAAGGCCTATAGCCTGTATTTCAGCTCTCTAAGTCATTTGCAAACCATTCTAGAATTTTTTGACGGTTCAAAAAAATGGTCGAAATAGGGCTATTTTCAAAAAAATTCCAGAGTTCCTATTTCAGCCAATTTCATTAATCAAGGACGAAAATAGTTTACGATCAAGTTTATGAAAAAATTACTAGGAGTCAATGGCAAGTCACTGTTATACTTACACGTATACATACAACTATCAGAATATGAAAATTTTTACATTTTTTAAATTGTTTTTGAATGCTTGCCATTGCATGACTTTTACACTGATTTTCTTCGTTCACATCTTAATTTTTTGTTTCGAATATAACTTTAATTCTCTTTTTTGATCGTTACGATTAGATAACTAGAACCGAAGATATAGCCAATCAAAATTAAGTGATTTTTCAAAAATCGTCAAGTTGCTACCCCTGCTGTAAAAATCTATTGAGTTCAAATGGGCTGTAAGTTGGTGAAAATAACTCCCTTTAAGAAATAACGATAGTTACTTTGCTTTTTTGCCATTTCAGATTTTAGAAACGGCATCCTAGTCATGTATTATTGCCTTATTATGCCTTAAAAGTCTCATTATCTTGTGTATATTTAAATATTTAAAATTTCATATTATTATTTTCTGCTTTTTGCGTTTATAGTCAATAATTAAGTTTTATACTATTAGAGATAATAAATTTTTTTACCCCTAGACTAGATTATTAGTTAAATAGTTAACTATGAAAATACACAACATAACAGAATATAAAAACAAGTATAATGTGGGTTTCTATAACTATATATACTGTAAGGGTGCGTAGATCCTATTTGAACTCCGCGCGCCCAGCCTGGCCAAGCGTAAACTCGCGCACTGCCCGCTCGTTCAAGGCGGCTTCGCGCGTGATTTCACACCGGAGAGAGAGCTCCTTTTTCCCGCCCGGAGAATCAGCCATCTTAATTTCCAACACAGCACAGTGTGCACACCCTGAAACCTCTCTTTGCGAGTGTCCGAAAACGTACGTGTGATCGACCGTGCTGCGTCTCCACACGACCCCACGCAACGGCATATAGTGCAATCGTACCAGCGGAGCGAACTAACTAAGTTCGTGACTTATAGCGTTCTTTGTATTTACGTGCGTGCGGAATTCACTCCTCGTTAGAGTGAAATATCGACAGCTTCATCGCCGCCGCCGACTTGCGTGACGGAGGAGCGCGTGAATTTATAGTATAGCCAGTAGTTGCGAGCTACTGGCTAATCATCTTTCTAGAATAGAGTGCTCTTGTATAATAGCCAGCAAGCGGCGAGCTGCTGGCTACACGTAGACCTCGCGAACAGCCTTGGCCTGCTCGTTACCTTTCATATTATTACTTCTTAAATTTCAATAAACCCCAGTGAATTTTATATGCTCGCTCAAATTGTTAATCATTTCGCGACCTTTCGCGACCAAGTAAGTTCTTGCTGAGCGGCGTTGTACGAGAGTTCGTGCGGTGCAGTAGCATCATCCAGACCGGTATGTTGAACGCGCGCCGCGGTGGCTCCGGCGCGGCTTCGAAGAGAGCAGCGCGCGCGCCACGAACAAATAGGGGCTTAAAAGATCCTTTAATATTGATAAAATTTTATTTTTTTTTTTCAAAATTTTATTTTGATTGGATATATCTTCGGTTCTAATCATCCAATCGAAACGATAAAAAATGAGAATTAAAGTTCTTCTCGATACAAAAAACTTAAGACGTGAACGAAAAAAATTGGTGAAAAATTCAAAAGCATTAGAAGTACCAACCTAAATCGGAGGAAAAAATAAGCTTTTAACCTGCTTTAACTGGCCGACGAGTTAAGCCTTTTCATTCGCAAGCAACGATATCCAAAGCATATTCAAACCGTGATCTCGATGCCATAATTTAGAGTATGTAAGGTTACTTTAATCTCAAAAATATTAGCCAAATAAAGTAGTGACCGACATAAAAATCTTTTTTTCCAACTTAACCAATTTTTTTCTCATAAAATATGGACGTAGCAAAAATTATAACGTTTTAAGAAATTTCAATTTTGGAATTTTTCAAAAAATCTAAAATTGTCTTGATAAATTCTAAGAAAATTTGAAAGTATTATCTGATACTTTCTAGGACATTTGAATTCTTAACGCGGTCTTACGCCTACAAATTGAGAAAATATCAATATTTTTTTATTTGATTTTTCAATTCTATACATCATTCTAAACTTGTAAAAAAAGTTTCAGTGACATATTTAAAAATTTCCGAAGATATAAAGAAAAATGTCAATAAACTTCTATAGGAACGTGCCACCAATTTCTACCAATTTTACGGTTAAAGAAAAAAAATTAATATTTTAAAATGTTAATTTAAAATTTATAAAAATAATTTTTCAATTAATTTTTTAACAAAAAAATACTACGAAAAAAGTGTTTCGGCTACACATTAGACTAAGAAAATACGTTAAATAATTTAATGATTATATATTTTAAACATACTCGAACAGGATAGGATTCTCTGCACGTAATAATATACTCGTGCTACGCACTTGCAAGGGTTCCACGTCAAGGAAACCCTGCTGTCCGGCAGTTGGCAGTGGCACAAGGGACGAACACTTGCCTTAAGCTTTCATTGTAGAAAGCTTAGGCTATTTCCTACTCGAGCGCTCCTTGCTCGATGACACTGCTGCCAACACCGGTACGAGAACAATCGATTGCTGGCTCTACCTAGCCTTACCTATATCAGCAGGTTCTCCCGTACAACACCGTGTGTTTACAAACAGTGGCTACCTTTCTCTCTTACCTTCCCGTTACCGGAGCTCCTCCAGGAGTCGATGCTGTCGGCTAACTGCAGCTGTAAAAGGGTAGAGGGCGGTATTCGGTAAGCATGCACGGGTCGGGCACTCTAAATGAAAACGCGTGACTCGATATGTAAGATAAAACAAGGATAACTTTATACAAATTTTGAAATATATTGAAATTGCAAATACCGCGTAGGCCCAGACTGCCCGGTTGCTGCACAGCAGCGTTGGTTCTCCGTGACGACCGTTAATACAACCTTAACACAACTCACGCTTGTGGCTGGCCAGCCATCGCTCGACGCAGCGGTATCCGTAGCACTCACTGCAATAGGAAGACGGGGATGGGGCACATCCCACTGTCCCCGTTGAGCTTCTCTCTCTCTCTCCTTCTCTCTCTCTCTCTTTCTCTCTCTCTCTCTCCTTCTCTCTCTCCTCTCTCTCTCTCACTCTCTCACGAATGCTCCTTCCTAGTGGGAGGCGGCTTTGCAGCGGTGGAGGCGCGGCGCACACACTCTATCACTTGTTATGCGCGCCGGTCACGAACTCACGTTCTTGCGTGTCACGTTAATCGACAACATGTCTATTCTTGTATCCTGCCTTATCATCGTCTGCTCCTTCTCCGTTTATCTTGTCCAAGCTCCACGCGGCGCGCTATCCATCACGATCCAAATAAACGCGTGAGATTCGAATCTCGTACGATTATTCGGACCTTATTCCAGCGATGTACAGACTGTATACGATTATTCGGACCTTACACCAGCGCCCGTTACAATACATACATACTTTAAACACATACAAAAATTTTATATGCGATTTGTGAACTCAAATCGCGCGCTCAGCTGGTAAAATGTGCGACAGGCGCCGCTGCAAGGCGCAATAAAAGATTGCCATGCGCCATGATCGCTGCCTCGCAAAACTTCAACGAACTAGGTATTAGATAAGTATAAATTAACTCAACAAAAATATAATTACTAAAAAGCATAGATACTTTGTGAAAATTTATTCTTCAGGTTTGCAGCACTATTTATTGTTAGATCCAGATAGCTATTGAAAGAGGCCATATCCTGATAGTTATTCGAAGAGACTTATTATCATGAAAAATAATAAAATCATCCGAAGGATTAAAAGCTGTAGCTGTACCTCTAGTTGCGATAACTCTTATATAGAAAGTTGCGTATTTATTACTTTTTTTCACTAACTAAAGTTCCATATTTATTCATTTTTGCTTACAATAATTCAAGCATTCTTGTAAAATCAGCATTCAATTTCTTTTGTAGTAATTAAAACTATTCTTCATATATCCAATACATTAAACATTTTTTATTTTTCTATATATGATTTGCTTTTATAGTGTTAGAATAGGTTTTGAATTACTGTTTCCCTTTTATATGTATGTTTCTGGTGATCTTTTGATATTTTAGTGGCAGCAACATATTTTATTGTGTCAACTGATTTAAAATAATTATTTTTTACAGAAATTTGTAGCAGCACAATCAGTCTTTTCTTAGTTTCACTGATGTGTTTAAGATTTGAAATACTTACTACTGCCTGTACTGTTTGGCAGCTTAAGTCCGTATGTGCTGATACAGAACAATGGTAAGTCATATCTTTTCTTGTAATACTAATGTAACATCATTTACAATATTAACTAAGAATAAGTATTTATATGTTTCAGGAAGAGGAAAAAATTTAATAGCGAAGTAGTTGTTCTTTTTAATGATTTCAGAAATTTTCCTTTTAAGGCTTATTTCTGTAAATCTAATATTTTGAAATTTAGTGTTACTTTATTTTTAAACTTTATTTCTAGACCAGTTGATGGGTTTTCATGAGATAAAGTGCAAATTGTAATACAGCCACCTATGGTATGAAGCTTTGAATTTTTGAAACTTTTGGAATATATTTTGCGTATATATTTTTTTCAAAAAATGTTTGTTGGAAATATACTAGCAACGAAATGCACACGCAGCTCTCGGTTGACCAGAATGAGCAAAGAGTTTTGCTACCTGG
>JAWWEQ010025773.1:0-25914 GCA_035583055.1 Torymus tubicola | reverse complement strand
CACAATACTGCTCCTACCTTGGATTTCGGGTGGCACTTGTAATATTTTGTGAGGATGTCATCGGGAGGCTCCTCGCCTGCCGACGCCATGTTGGCAAGTTGCCGTATAAAGCTTCGGAGGAGTTGCTACTCTACGCTTTATACTAAATGGAGATTAAGTTAATTGAATTCGGACTTCTCTATATTCAACGAAATATATACCATGTCACGGCCAGCCGTGCCAACGTCGGCAATAGCAAAGTAATTAATCACTTTGTTATCTAAGACAAGAGATGGCGCCTCGATGCAGAATTAGAACTGTATCGAGAGCATGATTAGCAGGCCTAGGGAGCGAACGTGGCAGACTTATTGTTGTTGTCGTTCGACCGTTGACAGAGAAACGCGCGCGAAATGCTGGTTTCGCGAAAACGCGGATATACAACAGGGAGTTGTTAGTTGTTTCGCTGATTAAAACCTCAGACGTGTATATGCGAAGTACTCTGAGGCTGAAGATGTAATTCGTGCCGTGTAACATATATATTGTATTATTTTATTGTATTGCCATAGGTTCCACGTTTGGATCCATCGAACTTACTGATTGTAATACACGCGTAGCCTTATTACGAATTGTCACATATGATTTAGGAATATCACCATCGGCTGTAGTAACAAAAACCGCAGTAACCTCATTTGTTCTTTGCATACTAGACCTATTTCGATCATAGCCGGGTTTTAAAGTAAAAATTAGTTGCAATTCAGGTTTCGTATTATTACCCAATAATAAACGTTGTTGCTCAATTTCTTCCTTCATCATTACGTATGATTTAGTAAATACATTATATTGTCTTATCATCTGCTCTAAACTATACATTATTTCTCTATCAGTTTCCACGGTTGCCGTAATTCTATAATCGATAGCTTCGTGAGGATCTACAATAAAAAGCTGACCGTACTTAGGATCATCATTTTCCGATGGATATAAAGCCCAATTTATTTGATAATAAATTTGACCTTGTATTTTGAAATAATACTGAGCTCTTCCTATTTCAGGCTTATTAAATACATTGACATTAAAGGATGCGAACGAAAATGAACTATTATAATTCCGAATACGTTCGAAAAATTCTTTACTTTTTTCATGATTATTTTCAAAAACAAATTTTTACTTTGTTCCAAAAATCTAAAGAAATTCAGAGATATCCGAAATGAGTAGCTGAACATATCCTGAGAGTTTCAAGAAAATTTATTTTTTGACCTCTCGAAATGACAGAGACTTGGCCCTATACAGGGTGTCAATTAAGTCTGAATATTTTCTAAAGTACTTCATTTCTGAAAACGGTCAAGGTCATTCCTTTAGTAACTTCGAACAAGGAATCCGAAGGTGACACAGTGTGGCCAGTAAACAAATATATATATAGTAATTAAAACCCGTGTTAATGTGGCGATTAATCGCCACAACCTGGCTACACTGCGGTGACATTGGATTTGACCTTGAACTATATTTTCGGAGTTGTTAAAAGTTACTAAAGGAATGACCTTGACCGTTTTCAAAAATGAAATACTTTAGAAAATATTCAGCCGTCCCGGGACTTTATTGTCACTCTGTATATTGTAACGGGGTCAACCATAAGGGATAAGGGAGCCGGTTAAGCTAACTCATTTATCTGCTGCGCGAGTAAGGCACACGTCATAGACGGTGGCACACGTCAGCTGGCAGGAGTGGCACAGCCCTCTCCGGCGTAACTACAGAGAGACCCGCTCTGCCTAGCAATGCAGAACGGGCTTGAGCCGCGCGCCCGCACTAGTTCGCGGTGCAAGCACCGCGTAGCGAATTCAACTTACCGGTTCCGATGATGTTCGTGCGACGCACGAACTCCCGCCCATACCGCTCAGGTAAGTTCTAGCTGAGATTCTTCCCGTCAGATCTCAAGACATGCCTCGGCTAACTACAGCACACGTAGGGTAGAGGGCAGTATTAGGGGGAGCAAAGGAAAAGTTGTCAATTCGAGAAATAATTACAAAAAAAATAAGATTAAAAAAGGCTTACGTTTATTAACATAAAGATAGAATTAACTCTCATCAACCCTATTTGATACCTCCGCAGGCTCAGACTTTTCGCATTATGTAACAGCAGCCAGGACGCGTCGACTCCTGGCTACTCGCAGTCGCGCTGGCTGGTGACTCGGGCGGCTTTCGCTCGTCCTCTTCTTTACAAAGGAAACGGGCCGCTACCCGGATTAATAGGCACGCTATGGTGAAAGAAAGTCTTAGTTTAGTGGCTGGCAAGCCATCGCCGCGACGTGTTGTTCGCAGTCTCTCCCCACCGAAGACGTCTGGTCACTCTTCGCGTCTCTGTCTCTCTCTTCTTCTTTCTCAGATCAACGCACTTACACCATCGAATCATCGAGATCATCGAATCACCAAGACCATCAACTCTATCAACATCAATCAGCTCGCATCGCCCGCACTGCATCGACTCGTCGCATCAGATAGTTTGCAAGTCATCGTGACCGTTTTGTTTTTATGTTCAACCATCCTCGAAGTGAGTCAGCACTATTACTATCGTTATTATTACAGTATTGGTACCGTCACTATTGTGTATCGCGCGTGTTTAAACTAGTAACCAACAGATGTCACTATCGAATATTCACCTGAATTCCCTACCTAGATATATTTGACCGGGTATTGCCGTGTATTGTTAATATGCTTCAATCGACTCGTAAATCGTTTATCGTCTGCAAGAAAACAATCGAGTCTAAGTTCCGTATTGAGTGCTCGACCTGTAAGAAACCCTATCACTTGAAGTGCTGTCAGTGAACTTGGTATGTCAACGCTAATATGTTATACTCCTGCACCAACGACACGCAGCAACTGAACGAGCACCAAGAAGATAGTCTGTCGTCCCCCACTACTAGCAACCACACCAAAAGGAAAGCGTCGACTCCATCATCGTCTGTGACGCCAGTGGCCAAACAAACTGGCAGTGCTGAGATGCAACAACCAGTCCGAGGTGGTCCAGCAGTCCCGTTTATGATAGACTTGTCACCCGATAACAACAATACGCTCGCCACAGTCTCTACGGACCATGAAGTGGGTAGCCTTGCCATCAGCGAACTTGATGGGGCCCCACCTTATTTCTTAAAATTCGTTGAGCACTGCAACGCAGTCCATGCGAAGCTGCTGAGCAACACTGCCCGAATTTCGACTCTGGAAAAGAGAGCGGATACTATGGAAGTAGCACTAGCTTCTCAACAGTCAGGCCTCACCGCAGCTAGAGCTGAGATGAAAATCGAGATAGCGGCAGTCCTACTCAAAGGAGTTCCAGATACCACTAATTTGACCCACAAACAGACTACAGCTGCGATTCTCAACATGCTTGGACTACCCGATGTCATCCCGCACGCGTTGGGATGGAGAGACTGGAAAATAACGGGCCGCCAGTCCTCACAGCGTCCAACATCAGTAATTGCATTGGCCAACGCTGCCCGATACGTGACATCAGTGGAAATACAACCTGCGCCGCCTCAAGCCTAAGGATTCGTGGTTACATTCATATCACCGACAGCGCGGGACATTGTCCTTAGGAGAACGTCGCTGCTCAAATCTCTCAACGCTCAAAGCATTTTTGGCGTGGGCGGGAATATCAACATTTTCATTAATGCACTGTGGCCTGCATCGGTTCACAGACTACGCCAAGTTGCAACCGAAAACTCAAAGACTCTTAACTATGCGCGGCCGCTAGTCCGCAATCTGGTAGTTTTTATGCGCGAAACGACCACCTCAGCGTTATTTCCTATATACCGCGAATCTGATCTTGACAAACTTTTGCCACGTGTGTCATGACGACTAACTTTGTCAAACTCCGCCGCAGCATGGAAAGGTAACCTGAACGTCGGCCACATAAATGTAAATCGCCTTTCCACTGACAGTCACTTCGCTCTACTTGAAGCTCGGATGTGCGAATCTGACTTCGACATCTTGGCAGTAACTGAAACTTTTCTTGAATCTCAAATAGATTGCAATCACTCAAATATTGATGGCTATACACTTCATGGAGTCGACCGCGAGACGAAGGGCGGTGAAGGTGTTGGAGTCTACGAGCGAAACTGTTTTACTGTGTAAAGGCTCTGGCGTCATCCAATCCTGTTTATAATAATGCGCCCGAATTCTCTATACTAGAGCTATCTATCGGTAATATTCGAATCCTATTCGCAGTAGTTTATCGTCGACTTCATGCCGCGTATCCCGTGAAATTTTTTGAACGTCTTAGCGTTTATCTTCCGCATTTTGAGAATGTAGTTATCACCGAGGATTTTAATATGGATATATGCGCACGTTTAACGCCGAAGGCTAGATGGCTTTATAATATGCTTGAAATTCACTCGCTGTTCTTGGTGCCCTCCGGTTCTACCAACCATCAACCAGGATGTGGCTCACACACATGGTTAGACTTGATCATTGTTAAACGCCCCGGAGATGTAATTTCATAGAATGAATCCGATACCCCTTTCATCGTAGGGCATTATTTCATTGAAGTCACTCTAAAACGTGACAAACCACCGGTGGCTGAAACCACATTTAAATCTAGAAACTTCGGAAAGGTAAATGCTAATCAACTTGTGCATATGTTTGAAACATCCCTGGCCACCACGCTTCCGCTCCCTCCGTCACAAGAGATCCCGTTTTTAACAGCTACATCAACAGGGTTAGTATTGCGCGGCTCCTGCTCGGGGAATCTGAATCACATCTAGCGGCATCTCACAAAAACACTCGTTGCTGCTTATGATGTGGTGGCTCCACTTAAAACGATTACGTTCTCATCAAAGCGTAAGCCGTGGGTCACACCAGCAATACGAGCCCTCATACGTAAACGGAACACGGTCTACATGTTAGCGCGGTACACAGGGCTAAAGGCGCTAGTTAGCACCTCGCTTGACTCAACAAAAAACAAATTCTTAGCAGACAATCTAGACAACGCCACTGACTCTGAAGAGAAATGGAAGGGGCACAAGGGAATGCGAGTGACCGGATCGAATCTTCCGTCGCCGCTCCTTTATTTCACAGCGGAGGATCTGAATACCCACTACGTGGCCATAGCTAACCGGTACCCACCTCTTTGTGAAGACGACTTTCAGCACGCATGGGACATTCAACTCAACCCGGATATACCTCACCGCTTTGACTTTAAGCCAGTCACTGACTTAGATATCAAAGAAGCTCTTTCTTGTTCCTCGTCCAAGGCCTTTGGCCAAACGCTGTTTTCCCCGACGAGTGGAAAAAGACCCAAATTTTACCGCTTTCCAAAATAAAAACGCCGCAATCACCGTCAGACACCAGGCCCATAGCGCAGTTATCTGAATGTTCAAAAATTTTCGAACGCGTAGTTCACAACCAGTTCCTCTCGTACCTCGAGACGCATAGGTTTTTGCAGCCGAGATAAGCTGGGATATCGTAGAGACCATAGCACGCAAATAGCTCTGCTCGCGGTCCTCGACGACATCAGGCAAGTCATCGACGGTCGAAAACTGTCCTTCTTGATACTGTTTAACTTTTCTAAAGCCTTTGATTGCTTACCACATAATCTCCTGTTGAAAAAGCTCAGGGCCCTTAGCGTAACTGACAGGCCTCTTTGGTGGTTCTCTAGTTACTTGGCTGATCCATTGCAAGCTGTCGTCGACTCGAATGGATCTGTCTCAGAATAGTTACGTTCGTCGTCAGGAGTACCGCAAGGTAGCTAATTAGGTCCACTCCCATTTTCAATTTATATCAATGATCTTCCGAGGGCACTGTTGTATGCTGAAATCATGATATTCTCCGATGATACTCAACTTTACATTGATTTCTTTCCTGACGACATATATGAAGCCATCACTCAGATTAACCGCGACGCCCAAGCTGTGGCAGATTGAGCTAGGATCAACGGTCTTCTATTAAACCACTCCAAAACCAAGGTAATGTAAGTCGGTAGTTATACCTACACCTCACGTGTTGATCTCGCAAAAACCTCGGAGTAATTATAACACCTACCCTCAACTGGGCCAATCACACGAAGCTATAATTGTAACTCAAATTTTATTTTAAATCAAAATGTACTTATAATCATGAAAATTTTTGTACTTCGAATGTATATTTTCTAACAGTACCAGATGGGATTGTACCCCAAGATATCAATAACACATTTATATCTATCTATCTGTATATCTATCTAGCTTGAATGGGCGAACAAGCTCCCGGCTTTTGATCTCCCACCTCTCCGTAAATTATAGCCTGCCAGTGGGATACTTGCTGGCTGGCACTCAAGGCCTGTCGGTCGCGTTCGGGTGGAATCGCGAAGTAACACTCACTCACTCGGTCCACGAAAAATACACACAACCAGCGGGGCGTATCGAGCACGTGTCTGTACCGGGAAGTACGAGAACTCAAGATGACTCCTTCTTCACGTGGGAAGGAGCTTCTCTCCCTGTCGAGTATCGAGATGTCACGTTAAAGGCCGTCGCGCGAAGTCAGGCGGCGCTCGGGTACGCCTTAATAGTGTTCGAGCGCGGCTCATTTAAACAACCTATGCGCCCATTACAATATATGGGTCAAAATAATACTTTTTTAAAAAAGCGTGCGCACGTATCTCACGGAATTTTCTGAAAATATGAGAGCTTTTTGTACACCTTAAAAAATAATTTGTGCAAAACTTTAGCCCTCTAGGTGCCCTAGAAGCCGGATTTAAATGTCGAAATATGGCCTATTTTTAGCTGTTTTTTTACCAATTTTAGAATGCTTATCAAAAAGCAAGTGTTAAATTTTATTCGACGAACAAAAAATTAAATTCTTTGTTTTTTCAAATAGTTTCTAACGAGGGATGGTACAACTAGGCTTAGTAATCACTAAGTTGCTCCATAATCTCAAAAGTTGAAAGCATTTTATTCAAATTTTGCCCATTTTCCAGACCATGTAGAATCGTCAATTTTTAATATTTTTTGAACGTGTCAAAAAACAATTTTTTTGTCTTTCAGAGATATGGCACTTTGTAAGTGACAATTTTCGCAAAAATCGCGTGTTTTGCAATATTCGAGTACATTTTTCCATGCCTTACTGAACTTCATTTGAGCTAAAAACTACTGGATTATGTTGCGAAAATATTCTAAAATAAGGTTAGAAAGGTTTCGTAGTCCTTATTGACCTCTATCCTTTTTACTGGAACTATTAGTTATATCGAATTCTCAATTTATTTTTCTGCTTTTTAATCATTTTTAAAACCTTCTAGAATTAATTAATCTTACAGCGGTCTTACACCTAATGACCCCTGGGCCGATGAATACCTGAAAAATTATTAATATGATTATTATTCAATATAGATACATAAATACTATAAATATAACTTATTTTTTTCAATATAATCCCAGATACAGATCATCCAAGCATTCTAGCCTGAACTACGGTGATTTGGAAAAAAAGGCTTCTGCGTTGTTTTTTTTTTTTTTTGGAGATCGCTTGATGAATTTTGTTGAAATAAAGTAGAAGTTACTTATTATATGCCCCTCTGTGGTAGGTTGCACTGAAATTTTCAATTTTTTTGATTAAGTTGTAACGCTTGCCCGACTCGCATTCGAAATTCGCGCGCGTCGCGTGAGCGCCTGCGCGCAAATACGATTCTCAGAATCGTGACGCGTATCAAGACCGTCGCGATATCGCTGAGCTGCCTTTAAATTCAACGGGTCAGGGTAGCCATCTTGACTTGCGTGCTCGTTGAGTAGAGGAGTGTTCTGTGCGTGCTCCGCTTTCCTCAAGTTTTTTGTACGCGTCCGTGTCCGTGAGTCTTGCGAGTGTGTATTGAGTGGAGGCGCGAGCGGCCCCTACACACGTGCGTTAGAAAGAGAGAGCAAGAGCGAGAACACCGCGTAGGTATAGTGCCCGCCGGTACGAGCGAGCCGGCCACTGCAAGTACGAGAGAGAGACAGAGCGAGTGAGCAGCCTGCGAGAGCGAGAGAGAGACAGAGCGAGTGAGTAGCCTGCGAGAGCGAGAGAGAGACAGAGCGAATGAGCAGCCTGCGAGAGCGAGAGAGAGAGAGAAGTACGGGACGTCGTCTTCCTCGCGGATCTCTGTGAGTTTTAAGGCTTTCTGCTCACGGTTTTTTGTGAAAGGCTTGCACGGAGTCGCCCCGTGCAAACCTACTGTTGTGTATATGCACGGATAAGGGTCAACCCGCCGTATTTAACGCGCGTTCGCGATATAGGCAGCTTCGCCGAGTAAACGTCCGTTGGTGTATTGAAATCAACGGTCGCGCGCGAATCACAAGTAAACTAAACCAGTGTATCGTCTTTGTATGATTTTAACGTTGTAATATATGTGTTAACCAGTTATACGTATTCGCATTGTTTATTCACTCGATCTCCGTACGTAACCGTCCTTTTCCCGATTATCGCCGCCTCCGCGGGCAAACGATCCGCCGGTCGTTTGCAAAGCTGATCTAGCCGGCCGCGCGCTTTTCCCTTTGCGCGCGCGGTGACAAAAGCCAACCTTCCACAACTCTTTCAGAAAGGAGAGTGCTGCAATACTCTGCGTTGTATATAGTCAGATCTAGATTGACTCCCGCAGCACCGTGTACTACGGCATGAGCTTCCGGGATAATTATATTAATTTTAACCTTGTTACAAAGTATTATTTTAATCACAAAAAAAAACACTTTTTTATTAGTATGTTTCTAAGTTTTTATGATTTTTGTGATTAAAAAAATACTTAATCAAAAAATTTCAAAATTTCGGAGCAACCTACCATAGAGGGGCATATAACAAGTAACTTCCACTTTATTATATCAAATTTGATCAAGCGGTCTCCAAAAAAAATAACGCAGAAGTCTGAAATATTAGATTTTCAGAAATAAGCCATAAATGAAAAATTTTATAAACTTCAAGATTTAAGCTATTTCTGAACTGCTACTTTTTTGTACTTCCTAAAACATAAAAAATATATATTATTAAAGAATATTGTGAAGTAAACTGTAATAATATTACAAGAAAAGATATGACTTACCTATTGTTTCGTATTAGTACGTATGGATCCTCAAGCTGTCAAACAGTGCAGGCAGTTATAATTTCAATCAAAAACTGTAAGACTTGTTTAGAAGGTTCAATATCTGTAAAGAATAAGTTATGTTAAAACCATTGTCACAATAAGACATGCTATTATGATAAAAATATTGAAAAATCACAAGATTTTTAGCTTTAGATGCATTCAATACCTATCCTAAAAAAAATAAAAAGAATTAAAATTCATTTTTTCTGAATTTATTTTATATCTACAGGACTATACTGGAAAATTGTATATTTTAATGTTTTCGCCGTCCTAGAATTTTTTCTGATTTTTCGTAATGGTGGGTCATACTCAAAACTGCGAAAAACCCTATTTTTGGCCATTTTTGGGCCTTTTATGGGCCTTGTTATTGTTTGCATCAATGTGTCACTGCATCTACACCGAGATAACTTTGGGAGCACTGCTGTCCTTGGCAGTACGACTGTGTTCCTAAATATATACAAAGAGTGTCCTTTGTTTTGGTACGAACTGATGCCCTCTCTAGGACAACAGTCGTCTGTTTTCGGCATTGCTGCTGCACAGATATCGAGGAACTACTGCTCTCTTAATTTTTCGCTGCCCTAGTGTAGTACGGAAAAATAAAAGACTGCACACGTCCGCGGGTTTAGTACTCCTGCTCTCTTAAATTCGGGAGCGCTGCTGCTCGAAACAAACGGTGCGTCTGATGTATCTCGTAAAGACACAGCGTTTCCTAAAGTTCTCTCGGTGTGAAATTCAGAGCTAATGTGCACTACTAATGTAACATTTCGCACAAGGTATATCATAAGAAGTATAATATTTTCTCAGATATTCACTTTTATGATATAATTATAATACATCAAGTATATTTGGAAAAGAAAGGTTACGGTTATTAATTCAAAAATATATATTAAAATTCATTCTTTCACAATAATTCATTAAGACCTTCATATATTTGTAGTATGAATTTTCATTTTTCTTTTACAAATCAACTTTTTTTTTATTTTTCATAATGGTGATTTGCATGATAAAAGTATGATTACTTAGGCAAAACTGGTCATTGTGAAATAATGATTATTATCGATTCTTTGTAATGACTTCTACATCAATTACCACTTAAAAAGATATCTGTAAAGTACATCTATATATTTAATTAAGAAATTATCTCCTGTATATCAAAGTAATCTAAATTTCTGTTTCTTGATTTCGTTAACTAGGTTCTTGTCCGAACAAATATTCAGCTATCATGCTAACGACTCATATAAAAGCAAATCTATGGAACTTTTGATTCTGCTATAATACGTTAATGCGAATACTACTCTATGTAAATAAGACCATGTAGTTCTTATTTTTTCATGAACCTCACCTGTTTTCGAAGTTACTAGAAAAAACAAATACTGTTTTTCTCTGAATCCATTCATTTTTTAAATTAACACTTATATAAACTTTTTAAAGCTTCTTTAATTTTTATAAGAAGATTGAATGTTCAATTTATTTATCACAAAAAAATATTGAGATTTTTTAAATATAAATTCTTTCCAATTAAAGCGAATTTCATTTAAATGTTTAAATTACAATTTGTGTATTATGTTAGGTAAGCAATACATAAGTTATAGATAAATAATAATATATAAGTAAAAATACATGAGTAATGCAAATTAATAATTATAAGGATTATAAATTGATTTTAATAATAAGTGCATAATATTTTAAATAAATCACTATGATTTAATTTTTGAAAATGATGAAATAAATACAAACATTACGTTTTGTTGGAGCTCGTGAGTAAAATAAGAAGGCGGGCACTTAAATAAATTAAACTCTTTATTGTATCTTCTAAATATCCTCTATTAAATCTTCTATATAATGCGTTGCTGTAGATATAGCGTGGATGCGGTGATGCTTTGTTGTAGCTTCGTCGTAGAAGGACGAGTGAGCGAGCGCGGGGCCTGCCGGCGGAACTACAGACGGGAGCGCAGGTGGGAGCGCACACACGGCGTCGTCGGTACGGCACGCTGTTGGTGGGGGGAGAGAGCGATAGTCAGTCCCTTCGAGCATATACTAACTCGAGGCAGCATATCCGGCAAAAAGCGTGACTGAGTCAGAGAGAGAGAGAGAGAGAGAGAGAGAGAGAGAGTCAGACAGAAAGTATCGGAGTATATGCTTTCTATCTCTCTCTCTCTCTCTCTCTCTGACTCGGTCACGTTTTTTGTCGCGACATGCTACCTCCAGTTAGTATATGCTCGATGGTCAGTCCGCTGCGCTACTTTGCTTCTGCGTGGCGGCATCTCTCTCCACATCTATCTAAATACTCTACTCTATGGAGAGTGCATGGACTCGAAGCCCATGTAATCTCAACACTCCCTCCCTTCGAATTCACGCAGTGTCTAACTCTAAATCTTACTCTAATAAATAATAAATAAATGATCTCGTAGTATTACATTTAAAATATAAAACGTTAGGAACTATTGTTCTTGTATTCTTCTAATTCTTTATTAGCTTCTGGAAGAAGAGAAGAAAATTTTTCTGTTTAGTCATCTAAGTATTTATTCTAACCTTCTAAGGAATATTTTTCATCAAGTGGGTGTGTGAGTGTTTGTTCTCGTTCTCTATATTGATTTTACTCTAAATTAAAGATCTTATATTTTAAATAATTGTATGAATCAAAGGGAAGGGGTTTCGTCAAATGACTTTTACTTCCAGTTCTTTCTCTATTTTCTAGATTGCTTTTTATAGACTCTAATTTATCATCGAAATTTTTAAGTTTATGGCTACCGTCCACCTGAGTACATTTTCCTGCAGACTTGTTGTCACACCAAATAGTCACTGGATACAGTGTTTAGCCAATGATATCTCTAATTGCCTTGACTAATGACACAAGTTCTTGACAGGCTTCACTCATGGCATGGCTTGGCATGTTGACAGTGTGACATATGACTGTTTATGGCTTCTCCACATCATCGGATCTCCCTTAGTTTAACTATATAGCCACAAGTTGACGATGAGTCAGAGGAATCTCTAAAGTTCGCATCAGTCATTGCTTCTAGATATGTCCGGCCTTATTGCACCTACTAAATACAATAGGCTTCCTATTGCCTCTCTATACGGTGCCTTTGTCTTTGTTTGCGTTTCATCTAATTCATCTAAGTTTCTGTCTACTTTCAGTACCATAGGTGTTTGAGACTTACACTATTTCCTATTAAACCTCTGTAGAATTTTCTCTATATATTCGGTTTGCTTCAAAGTTAAGATTCTGTCCTGTCTATTTCTAATGATTTTGATTCTCAGAAAGTTTTTTCGTTCTCCTAAGTCCTGCGTCTTAAATACTTGGCTTAATTTCAATTTTATTTCATCTAATTTTTGTTTGTCGTTGCCTGCTAGTAATGTATCATCTATGTATAAAATCAGCAAGACAACTTTTCCATTTTTCCTCCAAGTAAATAGACAGGGCTCGTTTATGTCTTTTTCCAGTTCCTAGTTTCAGTGCCTCTTCTGAGAATCTTACTTTCCATCTTTTTGGACTTACTCTAAGGCCATATAAAGACTTCTATAGTTTGCATACTTTAGTTCTTCTAGTATTTGCATCATAATCAAGGCCATCTGAAATTTCCATATAAATTTCATCTTCTAATGTTCCATTTAGGAAGGCAGTTTTGACATCTATTTGGGTTACATCTAAATCATGTTTGTTTATTATGGCTAGCGAAGCTCTTATTACTGCTAGTCTTGATATTGGCGCATACGTTTCTCTTAATTCGTATTCGTTTCTATCCTTGAATCCTTTAATCACCAATCTGGTGGTCCATCCACTTTTTTGGCATTTTGATCAGAAATAAAAATAATAATAATAGTCTGCCTTTGAATACTTTATCTCCATTTTCTCCAGTTTTTCTTTTAAACACCCATTTGGAATCGATTGTGTATACTCTCTTGCCATCGCTTGTTGTTGTTAGGCTATCTACTATTTGCCACATATTGTTTTCTTCATTAATTGCTTCTAACCATTTTAATTTATCTTCCGATTCCATGGCCTTTAGATAGGAAGATGGATCTTTGTTGATAGCTGCAAGTAGTATATGTCCTTTTTCGTCGTCTAATATTTGTCTATCTCTTTTTGCCATGTATTTTTCTCTGTTCTCTAATTTACTTGCATTTCATTCTGGCAATTTACGTTTCTTCTCTTCTAAGATTTTATTTGTTTTATTCTTTGCTTTTCTCTTTTTGGGTTTTTTCTTTTTCTTGTTTTGTGCTTCTAGTTGTTTCTCTTCTGAGTTCTCTTTTTGAATTTTATTTCTCTGACTATGATTTTCTTCTAAATTGTTTGGCGAACGTTCATCGCTTGAATCATCTAGTTTTTCTGTTGTCTGTTTATATACATCTTTGTAAACAATCTTTTCATTGCATCTAACTAGAATGAAGAAGTTTCCGGAGGTAGGATGCCAAAATATGTAGCCTGTTGGTGAGTATTCTACCGTTACTGCTCTAATTGCTCTTTCGAAAAATTTCGTTTCATTTATTCGGATTTTGGCATATGCTATCTACCCAAATCTTCTAATTTTCTCTAAGTGACTTTTGTTTTTCGGTGTTAGCGTCTTGAGAGGTATTTCGAAGTTGAGCGATTTACGTGGTGTTCTATTGTAAATATGAACAGCAACTTCTAATAGGAATTTTGATCGCTCACCAATGTTAATGTGAAAAAATTATTATTATCGGGCTGTCGTGAGCTAATTTTTTCAATAATACAGTGAGATTCACTGCAGTCAAAATTAAATTTATTTATACTCTCGTCCACCTGGTTTGGTGAAAGTCCCGGGTATTAAAGGTGTTTCGACAGACATCTGCCGCAAGCCGTTCATGCGATTTACTTAAAAAGTATAGCGTATATTTCTTCTACTGAGAAAAGATATTCCCTGATATTTCTGCCCTAATCGGTAGTAGTTGATAATAGGAATTTTGATCTCAAAAACTCGTCCAATGTCACCAATCTAGTCATGCATTCATATTTACTCTCTCTATGTTATCCACAGTGTTGTCTTTTTGTTGTTCCGCATCTAAAGTAAATAGCCAATTAGGTTTCTCATACTTTCCACATATATATTCAATTCCTGTTTCTTTATCAAATATACTTCAATTTTTGTGATCTAAATAGATTCCCCATCCTGCGTCTACAAAACGTCTAAGGGAAATGAGGTTACCTGATATATCTTGGCTGCTATAACATTTGTCAATCTAATTGTTTCATTATTAATAATGTTAGATTTCAGAATAAGATTTCTTTTGCCATCTATTTTAATGTGTGCTGATTCATTTTCATTTGAGCTTCTAATGCTTTCTCCCGTGTATCTTCTAAAATTATTAAAAATTATTCCCTTATTTACGATGTGGTCGGTCGCGCCCGAATCTGCAATAAAGGTAATTTTAGTGGGGGACTTCAATTGATTTTTACTCATGCCTGCGATATAAGCTTTAGCTTCATGACGCAGTCTAGCTTGGGATCTTCCTCTAGATCCTCTATTACTGCTTCTTTTAAAGACTCTACCTCTAAAATTTCCTCTACTACCACCTCTATTAAATTTTCCTCTACCTCTAGTACCCCCTATTGTCCGTGCCTTTATGTTTCTTTTCTGCTTGGAAGATATAACAGAATCATAATTCAAACTTTTCTAATGGGCAATCGGCGGGCGTATGTCCATTTCTGTTGTACCTGTAGCAACGATTATGTCCTGCCGGCTGTTCAGCTGAGTTCCTCTGTGTGAGGTTTGCTCGAGAGTCTCTAATTTCGCCATCTAACGTCTTATTTTCTGTCTCTAACTGTAAAAGGCACAATTTGTTTTCTTCTAATGTCATTTCTCCATTGCCACTCTGTCTTCTAAGTAAGCTGATCTAAGCTTTAGGAAATTATTTGACACTTGGTAAAAAAAACTGAACGTTTTTCTTCCTCGGTTGGAGGCGCACCCGCGTCACAACTCTCTTATTCTCTAATTATTGTATTATATATTCGTCTAAGTGTGTTATACTTATATCTATTTCAATTTACTATCTTTTACTATCATCCAATTGTAAATTTAATGGTGATTTTTTGTTATTGTCGATGACGTCTAGAAAGTTGTTTGTTCGTAATTTGGAGGTTCAGTAATTTATCTAAACATTTAAAGTTTTTTTTTGTGTTAATTTGTGTTCTCTTTTAATGTTTAATTTTGAGTTACTATTTTCTTCTAATGACTGTCTAAAATTTTTATTTTCTTTTTATGCTTTGATTGATGTATATGATAAAATTCGAGTTCAACTATCGTCTAATTTTATGTAAACAATTATTTTAAATAATGTTTGGTCTTATTTCATCTATTTTTAACATTTTCCATCTAAATGTATGGATTTATCCATTCTCTAACCTCTAAAATTTAACAGATCTATACTCTATCTCTAAAGAATTGTTTACCCTCTATTTATATTATAAAATGTCTTTATAATTTACACTGAATGACTTTATTTATTAAAGAGAGATTATGGATATTTCATATATGTATATATAAAAATGAAAGTAAAATAGAATTACTTTGTTCGTCTTGCTCCACACTTCTAATCTAGAGTCCTCTCTCCACTTCTAATCTTCTAACTCTATAGTGCCAAACATTTATTAATGTATATTATGCTTTTTACAAAACTAGACCGCACAGCAAGCCTAATTAGTTCCAAGCTCGTCGTTATTCGCGCTCGCACCGACCTGCGCTCGTGCTCCCTCCGAACGTGATGTCACGCACGGCAATGGCGACAATAATTTCGGAGAGCCGATCGTATACTCGCACAGACCAGTAACGCCCAGAGAAATAACGACTTTACATGAAAGCAAGAATTCTCTGCACGGCAGTATCATCAATGCTTCATGCCGCCATTCGTGTTTGATTTTTTCTTCTAGAGCAGTCAAACTTCAAAAATTCAACTCACAATTACTTTTTGAAAATTTCGCATTTATATACTCTTATCGAAAGTCAAAGACAAAATGTCAAAAATTCTCTAGTATTTCTCTAATACGTGTATTATTGCTCTTTGCGTATTCTCTAACGTCTATACTACTCTCGACATTTCTTTACTTCTATACGTGTCTTTCTGGGGAGAATATACGTTTAAGACGATTTCCGACGTGTCACGCCACGTTTTATTTTTCAGTGCTTTCCGCGCACTGCGTTCTAAAAAAGTTAAATGTTTACGTACATGTACGTCTAATCGGCCGTTTGCATAACTCTATTTGCTTCGAAATTGCGAAATTAAAATAAAATTCTTACTGAACTTCTAGAATATCTAAACTCTAAACATCTACTCTTTCGCGTCGTTCTCTCCTTTGAGAAGACAAGATGGCTGAACGCCTTTCTCGGTTAGCCGTTTTCAAATAGCTCGAGTTTTTACTCACCAAACCTTCTAAATACCTCAAGCGTGGCTGGGTCGATAACCTGTTGGAGTTGGTGAATAAAATAAGAAGGCGGGCACTTAAATAAATTAAACTCTTTATTGTATCTTCTAAATATCCCTTAATAAATCTTCTATATAATGCGTTGCTGTAAATGTGGCGTGGATGCGGTGATGCTTCCTTGTAGCTTCGTGGTAGAAGGACGAGTGAGCGAGCGCTGGGTATTCCGGCGGAACCACAGACGGGAGCGCTCCCGTGTGCGCACACACGGTGTCGTCGGTACTGTAGGGGCAGAGAGCGACAGTCTGTCCGCTGCGCTACTTTGCTGCTGCGTGGCGGCATCTCTCTCTATACATATCTAAATACTCATCTCTATGGAGAGTGCGTGGACTCGAAGCCCATGTAATCGCAACACGTTTGTTTCTGAAAACGTCCATTTACTCTGAATTACACACCGAGAGAACTTAGGGAATGCTGTGACTTTACGAGATACAGCAAACGCACCATTTGATTTGCGCAGCAGCGCTCCCGAATTTAGGAGAGCTGAAATCGTAAACCCGCGGATGTCTGCTGTCTTTTATCTTTCCGTACTACATTAGCGCAGCGAAAAATTAAGAGATCTGTCGTCCCCCCATTTTCGTGCAGCAGCAATGCCGAAAACAGGCGACTTTTTCTTAGAGAAGGCATCAGTTCGCACTAAAACAAAGGACAACTCTTTGTATATATTTAGGAACGTAGTCGTACTGCCAAGAACATCAGCGCTCTCTCGGTGCAGATGAGTGAGACATAGATGCAAACAATAAGATCAGTAGAAATTTGTCGATTAAAAATAGGGCAAATACTCAGTAAATGATCAAGAAAAATAGCTAATTATAGGCTCCCGGTGAAATGCTTTTTATGACATTATTCGCCCATTTAATAGATTGGGAGTAACATAACGTAAGTATCGAATTTTCGTTTCAAGTTTTTTTACTAACTTGGCGCTGAATTAGGTGAAATTTAATAATAACTAAAAGTTTAGGCCAATATAAACAATATAGGGAGACTGAAAAATAGTTTTCTGTACTCCTTCCATAAATATTTGGTAAAATTTATTTATTGTCATTTGATTCTGTCTCTCTTGCTCCTTGTCATAATAATAAGCTTCTTCTTGGCCATTTTTTGACACATTGTAATGGTCAACTTTAAAATGGCCACGAAAAATCTTGTGAAGATCATCAAAAAAAGAGACTCGATTTTTTATCTTAGCGTTAAAAGGACTATAATCGTTCTGTGTTCATCACTACAAGTCTATATTATTTGCTACACTTTATGATTACAACCTGATAGAATCGACTATAATCGTGGCTATAGTGCCTCCACCTACCAATTATTTAAGGCCCATAAAAGACCCAAAAATGGCCGAAAATAGGGTTTTTTTGCAGTTTTGAGTACGGCCCAGCATTCTCGAAAATCTGAAAAAATTCTAGTATAAAGAAAATATTAAAATATACAATTATCTGGTATAGTTAGGTGCTGTAGATATAAAATAAATTAAGAAAAAATTAAGTTTAATTCTTTTTTATTTTTTTTAGGTTAGGTATTGAATGCATCTAAAGCTAAAAAAATTGTGTGAAAAATATTGTTCATATTTTATACTCTCATATTTTTCCAGAATTTTTTACCACAAGGAACCGGAGAAAAAAAGTCCTAAAATGCGGTTTTTGGGCCTTACTCATATAGGGAGGGGAGATAGGTCCCCGGAAAAATATTAGAAAATTTTTTTTTTAGTATACTTATACGAAATCACTGTCATTTTTCACTTTCATTAACAGTGGCATTTCCCTATCTTAACGTCGGGTACACTTGCATAAAAATTTTTGCAGAATGTACTTAAGAAAATCAGTAAGGTTTAAAACGCAAATTTTATTGGTTTTTTGAAAAAACGAATTAATTATTTACATTTTATGTTCTTATATTTAACTGCAATTTTTCAGATAAAAATCTTCTTTCACTTCTTCTTTTCTGCTAAATACGCGTCGCGGGGAGCTTCCCCCTGTACGTGTACCCGTGGCGAGATTCATACTCAAGATGGACGCTCGTTCGCGCGGGAGCAGCACCGCGCGGCACGGCTTGAAGTTGCGCGCGGGCTCACTGCTGGTAGTCGAGCAGCACTCGGCGCTGCTCGCCTACATTCATGCCACGGAATCACGGTAAGCCCTACGCTCCCCACCCAGATTTCGCGTGCCCCGGACACGACATCTGCAAGGAATAGGGCGTAGGGTGAAATGAAACAGGCGGGTTATTAAGGCTATGGCTCTTCCCTTTATTTGTCGCCTAGGGGTGCAAAATATAAAACAATGTACATTACAAAAGAAAGGTAGAAAGAAATAAAACGTTGAGCCGTGCCGCGGCTAGGTGTGGGAGAGGCCTTTTCTTTCCTCGCCCGTTTCCTCTTCTCGGCGTCAGAACGCCAGCCTACATCTCGCACTACGAGGGAGGCCTAGGGCTTGCGGGAAGCCTAAGGATGAGCTGCTCTGTTGGGGCAGAAACGGGGATAATGAACCCCCGTGTAGCCATAGAAGTAGCACAGGTGTGGCCTGCCTGTAACTGGCGGACTCTGGCCTCTTGTAGGAGCCGCTCGTCGGGCCTCGAGGACTTGCCAGCGATGTTCAGCTTCCCTAGCCCGCCTTTCTTCCTCTTCACGGGCCAGGCGCTGGCGCTCGACTTCGGCCTCAGCCCGCCACTCCTCGAGCTCCTGGTCTCGCCGACGCTGTCTCTCGATCATCGGGCTCAGTGGGCGGCGGCGAGAGCCAGGGGCTCGTGGCTGGCCACGTAGGCGTCAAAAGCATGCCAGACCTCGAGGCGGTTGGCAATGGCCTGCTGCTCGCGGCTCCGAGCAGCGGTTAGAGCTGCCTCTATCTCCTCCCATGAGGGGTTTGGAAGCATCGGGGCCTCGCACGCAGGTCCTGGTTTTGGCGGTGAGCCGGCCGGGACAGGGCCGGCTGGGAGTCGCGCAGGCGACTTCGGGGAGTCCTGGGCCACTCCGGGCCGTGACACAGGACTCTCGGCTGCCTCTTCGTCAGATACCTCCATGAAGGTAAAGCCGTAGAGATGGGGCCCGTGGTCGCGGCGGTGCTACTCAATGCGCTGGTGGAGCACTTCTGTGGCGGGGTCCAGGACCTCCTCCGCCTTGTCTCCGAGGCGGAGTCATCTCACCGCTACCAGCATCTTCTTTAGGGCCTCTTCGTCGAGATCTAAACTGTAACAAAAAGATGGTAGCCAGGTTAGCTCAGGAGTGGATGAATTTTCCCTCCCCCTCAAATCTTTGTATGCGCGCGGTCAAGTAATCTAACGCTTGCATGCTATTTTTCTGTGCGGGGCCGCCCGCGGCCTCGCTTTAGTGGTGCACTCTCCACTCGAGGGGACGTAACCGCCCTCGCCGGGGCTGCTGCCTTAGGGGAGGGGGCGCAACCTCTCCTTCGCGCTGGGGGATGCTCCGAGCTTGCCCCCGGTGCTGTTTCCCCCGCTGGCTCGGGGTCAACTTCTGGGAGGGGAGTATCACTCTGGGGCTCTCGTACTTCTTTAAGGTACGATTTTAGCTGGTCAGCGGTGAGAAGCTCCTCAACCTGGCCCGCCTCCCCTACGGGTTTGTAGGTGTTGGGACCAATGACCTTTTCAACTGTATACGGCCCCTGGTATTTCGGGGCCAGTTTGGCCGCGACTCCCTTTGCGGCGGATGACAGGGTATGCGCGCGCTTCAGAACATTGTCACCGCATTTGAAGGGGGCGTCGCGATGGCGCGCGTTATAATATTCTGCCTGACGCTCTTGGGCGGCCGTCGCTTCCTCAGTGGCGCTCTCATATTACGCAGGCAGAGAGTCGGGACACTTCTTCCAGCTCTCCCGTTGTTCTTCTTGGGCGGCCTCTTCTGCCGCCACTTCCTGCAACCTCCTCAGCGCGCTCGGCGATTCTGGCTGCCGTCCGTAGAGCAACATAAAGGGGCTACTTTCAGTGGAGCTATTCACGGTGGTGTTGAGGGCCTAGAGAAATTCCGGAAGTTTCTCATCCCAAGCCGTGTGCTTCTCTCCGAGGTTGAAGGAAACCATGGTCTTGAAAGTACGGTTAGCTCGCTCCACTGGGTTCGCCTGCGGATGATAGGGGGGAGTGCTGGTGTGATGCACACCGCGCTTGCCCAGAAAGTCTTTTATCAGCTTGTTCTTGAATTCGGTGCCATTATCTGATAGAAAGACTACTGGACAGCCTTGCTGGAGCAATATCCTCCGTTCTAGCTCTCCTATCACCGTCTTGGCGAGTGAACTGGTCTTGCAGCACCAAGATGTATTCGAAGCCTTTCGCAATCCTAGGTAACGGTCCAATTATATCGCCTGCTACAACTTGGAAAGGCTTTTGCGTCACCCGCCGGCCTAATAGTCCAGGCGGGGCTTTTTGCTCCACCTTGGAGCTTTGACACACTCCACAGTGGCGCACGTAATCGGCGATTTCGACCCGCGATGGGGTCGTCATGACACTTCCGCAACACCTACTGGCGATGTTCTGAAGGAACGACGGGCTTCCATGCGTCGTCGTCGCCTAAAAGATCGTCGACCTCCTCATCTGGCCGGTAGCAATATAGGTTTCCGCCGATGATCTTCCACACCGGGAAGTCTGTCGTCCTCTTTTCTATCCGTTTCAACCACTCGCTGTACCAGAAGTCCCCCGTAGTAGCTGCCCGCGTGATGCAGGCGACTTCGGGGCCATCTTCCTCTTCATATAGCCTCGAGAGGGCGTCAACCACATTGTTCAGGACTCCCTTCTGATATTCGATGGTAAATCGGCGGACTTGAAGCTCCAGGGCCCGTCTCGCTAGCCTGCTCGTTGGATTTCGCATTGAGCAGAGCCAGCGCAGACTACTGTAGTCGGTTACTACCCGAAAGTCGTATGCTTCGATGTAAGGGCAGAATTTTGCGATGGCCCACACTATCGCGAGGCATTCACGCTCGGTGATGCTGTAGTTGCACTCCGCGGGGGTCAACACACGGCTCGTGAACTCTAGCACCCTCTCAACTCCATGTATCTCTTGGAGGAGAACGGCGCCGAGGCCGGTGTCACTGGCGTCAGTCTGTACTATATGGACGCCTTCAGGATCTGACCGGCCCAACACTGGCGCAGAAACCACTAATGCCTTTAACAGCTCGAAGAAATGCTGTTGCTCGCCGAGCCACTCATAGTGCTGATTTTTGGGAGCTAAGAATGGCCTCAACCATGGTTTTCAGCTCCTCTCTCTGTACCTCACTGGCATCCAGGATTCCGATAGCGAATAATTCCATGCTATCGGGCAAAATCCTGGCCACTTCTAAATTTACGTGGCGGCCAGCGTCCTTGCAGTAAAGGCGATCGGTATCGGGGTCTAATACGGTTCGAAGCGTATGCACAAAGTTGACCCCTAAGTAGCAATCATCGTTAAGATCCAGCATGATTGCTACGCGAATCTCTCTCATGAGGCGAGCCATCGTAATCGGGAGGATTACGTGGCCGACTAAGGAACTTCGTCTACCGTCTGCCAATCGTACGGCTTGTGTAGAGGAAGGCTTAAGCTCCCTGTTCAATGCGCTCGCTAATTGTAATCCCACAGGGCCCATCACAGTGGTAGATACCCCGGGATCGAAGAGCACTTGCAGGTCGTATTCGCCGACTTCGACGTGGTACCATCGAGTCTCGACTTTCGGGAAAGAGGCGGCCTTAACCCTTCCTGACTGGAAGCAGGAAGGTGAGGCGTGTCACCAGACGTCCCCAGTGGCGTCGCCGCGCGTCCATCCCACGCGGCGACCTCATGTTCGGGAGCGGTGGCCTCAAATTGCGGCCACGTGCGCCATTTGTTCTTCTCGTTTTGGTACCACGTGGCGACTTTCTGGGTGAATAACTCCGACAGAGAAGAAAGAACTCCGTGAGGTTGGCCAAGGTACGGCAATCATCTACCCGAGCCACAAAGGTATCTATGCTTTCGGACGATTTAACCTACGTCCTTGTTGTGGCTCGTATTCCTCCATCCGCTGTCTAGCGTGCCTTGAGGCACGGCTGTTGGTCAACTCGGATCGCGTGGATTGCGAGCACCCGTCACCTAGGAAAAGTCCGGCTGCTTCCTCGGGCTTTTCCGACTCCTTAAAAAAAAAAATAAAAATAAGAAAAGGATAAAATAATATAATAAAATTATACTAGTATTGGTTTTGACGATTGGCTTAACCGAAAGGTACACGCTTGGCTTTGTTCGGCAATACCAATTGGCTTCTCTTCTCGTATAATGAGAAAAGGAAAAGAGAACAACAAAAGAAAAATATCAACCTGGATTCTAAGGGGGCCAATTGGTATTTATTTGTCAAGCGTGTGTGCCTTATTAATTTTTCTTTGTGTTAATACACCTGAATAAATAAATTGATAATTTTATAAATAATGTATCATGTTATTGCTACTGTTGTTTATTTTTATTTACGATTGATTTTGTTACTTAATAAACTAATGAGAAATTACCAAAAGGGCCAAAAATAAAATTAATGTTTTCCCGTAAGCCAGCCAATAAATAACTATTTGTTATTTACTGGCGGCTATCAACAATAGCAATCACACTATTAAAATTTTTAATAGTAAATATGAGGAGAAGAAAAATAATATTATAGATCTCAGAATTTTTCTTTCCTGAGCTAATTGTGTAACATCGCTCGGCCTGTTCCATAACAAAAATTCGAGCGCTAAATTACATTAATTGTTTAAAAAAAATAATAAGGCAAACTATAACGTGAATCACCTCCAAATTGGGTTGGGTTGGGTTGGGTTGGGTTAGTCAAGCTAATCGTCTGCCTTTTGCACACACCTACGCTTCGGTACAAGTGAGAGAAACAAAGAGAAAAAAAAATCTTACGATACGTAATAAAATATAATAAATAAATATTTTCGCACGCTCTGATGATTGTTACGTCTCGGCCACTACCGAATTCCGAATTAATTCTCGCAGGGACGAAAATGCTAATTTAATTTTAAAACAAAATTCGGGATATAAGTTTAATATTTTTATTATTCTCCGAAACCTTCCATTAATACGTTAAATACACAAGTTAGGGGCGCCAGTTGTAACGGGGTGAACGTACAAGCCGTTCGAGGCCTTGTTTCGGGGTGCTAAGATAGCCTAAGACCAGAGACACACGTGGGCCGAAGCGGAACACGTAGGCTAGCCGGGAGAGCACAGTCCTTCCCGACGCAACTATAGAGAGGCCCGAACTGCGCTGCAATGTGCGCAGTTAGCCGAAAGGTTAACAGAGCCCTTTACGGGCTCAGACGATTTCGATTCTGCACTACTGAGGCGCTGCAAGCAGCTCGTGAGTTCTCTCGCCTTATCTCATTTGGATTATTGCTCACTGGTGTATCTTGACGTGTCAACAGAATTACAGGCAAGGCTACAAAGATTGCAGAATTCATGTGTGAGATACGTATGTGGGATCAAGAGGGATGAGCATATCAGTCCGTATAGAAAACGATTAGAATGGCTTGAGCTAAGAGATAGAAGAGCGTACTTTACCGCCGTACAGCTATACAAAATTATTAACATAGGCCAACCCGCGTATCTCACTCGGTCATTTCAGAAATGTCAGGATAAAACCTCAAGCAGAACGGACTGTAGGGAGCTAGCAATTCCACCATCGCGTACTGGCACAGGGCTAAAATCATTACGGTCACAAGGTGCGCGTCTTTGGAACTCGATCCCGCGAAATATTAGGTGTCTTCCATCGGTAAGCAGCTTCAAAGTAGCGATCAAGAAGCAGTTACTGTTGTTTAATAAAGCAGTATAAGCTTATACCCTAGGAAATATCACATGACGAGCAATAAGAGCTTTGTAATTGTAAATAGAAATTCGACTACTGTGCAATCAAATATAACAATTAGATCTAAAGAGATTAATATTGTGACTCGGCAGATGCCATGACTTTGTAATGATTGCACTGCGATAAATCAAAATAGTTATGTTGCAAATAATAATTAAATACTATATCATCCTGGGACGGGTTTTTCCGATAGAATTTATCCCATGTGGTTTGCCTATTGGGTTTTCGCCACCTCACAGGCACACGTCTGGGCGAATGCAGGATGATAGCATGTAAAAATGTACCTTTTTTCTAATGAAAAATAAATACATACATACATAAATGCATACATACATACATACAATGTCGAACGGGCTCAGGCCGCGCGCACTGACTGGCACGCGCCTCTTTCACGTCTCTGCTGGGCTCAGCAACAGGTAGTGCGCCGCAAGCTCGGCTGCGCGCGTTGTAAACTTACCGGTCCGAAGGTGATGTTCGCTACGGGTGAACTCCAGCACAACGCCGCTCAAGGAATACTTAGATGAGCGGCTTGTATTTCCCGTCAGCTCTCGATGATGCGATGCCAGCTAGCTACAGTACACGTCGGGCAGAGGGCGGTATTCGGTGGAAACGTATGGATTCTAGGGAAGGCTCTAGGTGGCGAATAAATAATCAAAAGTCACTCGCGAATTAAACTAGGACAACCATTTATTCGAACTGACTGAACTTTAGATTTGACAATTAACAGGGTAGGTAACGCGCAGGCCGAGATTTTGCGCACGGAAGTGTGACGCGACAACTCCTGGCTACGCGCAAACACACTTTCGCCGTAACACGCAGACGGCTTTCGCTCCCGCAGCCGAAACAGTAGCCAGGACGCAACGATTCCTGGCTATGCTAACACATCAGCCGCACGGCGCGGGCGGCTGCTCATGCACGCAAGCCGGTTACAAGCGGGCCGCTGCCTGATAGAAAAAATACAAATGTAAGAAGAATCGGAAGCGCATACGTTAGCGGCTGGCCAGCCATCGCACGCGGAACAACGCAGGTAGTAACTTCTCTCTCTCTCGCTCTTTCGGTGGCTCTCCTAACTCGCAGGCTCGCTGCTGGTAGTCAACCAGCACTCGGCGTTGCTCGCCTACATTCATGCCGCGGAATCGTGGTAAGCCCTACGCTCCCGTTACGAGATAGTACTTTCGACATATGTAAAAAAATTCGATTCGTTCAACCCAAGTTACCAATACAGTATATAATCATTTTGAAAATATATATAAACATCTGTAACGCAACTGTCTGGAATTTTCGGGGATTTTCTTAGAGTGTCATCTACAATGAGAGCTGTTCCGTACTTCGAAAAAACATTATAATGTTTATATATAAATATTATAGAATGATCCCGACTAAAGACATGATCTCCCTATTGCTAAAATGCTTTGCACTTTTGAGATTATAGAACAACTTAGTGATTACTAAGCCTAGTTGTATCACCCGCCATTAGAAAGTAATTGAAAAAATTAGAATTTATTTTTTTGTACGTCGAATAAAATTTAACACTCGCTTTTTGACGTTCGTTCGTTTATGAGCTAAAAATTAATCAAAATTCTGAATTTAGTGATGTAATTTTATCAATATTATCGGATTTTTTTGCTTAAAAAC